>JAKJMR010000204.1:593699-649586 GCA_024449315.1 Daboia siamensis | reverse complement strand
AGTCTTGCTGCCGTAATTAAGTTCAACATCAGATTAATGTCCAGCACAGTAGTATCAGTAATAATGCCCAATAAAAACAACTGCGGACAAAACTTTATCCTTTTCTTGAATATCTTCTGCATATTCCACCAAATTTTAATCCGAAATGCTTTGATCTTTTTACAAGTCCACCATATATGAAAGTACGTTGCATCTTCACCGCCACATCTCCAACATTTAGGCTGATAATTCGGATACATACTTGCTAATTTTTTAGGATCTAAATGCCACCTATAAAACATTTTATAAAAATTCTCTCTCAAGTTTTGAGCTTGCGTAAATTTCACATTTCTCACCCAGATCTTTTCCCAAGGGTCCATTGTGATAACTTCCTGAATATTCTGTGCCCATTTTATCATACAGTCCTTAACAATTTCTGTTTCTGAGTCAATCTCTATCAATGCAAGATATATCCGTTTGATATGCGCTGGTCCCTGATTTCTAATTTGCTTTACCAAATTTTCATCATCCATTAAAAAACCAATTTTCTGATCCTCTTTCCACCTGGCTTGTAATTGTCCATATTGAAACCAAGTTTGTACAATCTTTTTTTCTCGTAAAAGGTTATATGACTTCACATAACGGTATCTTATAATTTAACTTTTGTTTGTGCTTTTTCCAAACTCGCAACAAAACATACCTCAAAATATGCCTTTTAAACACATTGTCTACCTTTTTGTCATACAATAAATATGCATGCCAACCAAATAACAAATCATGCCCTTCAAGATTTAATAGTCTCCCCTGTGTCAAATTAATCCAATCACTTATAGCTGATAATGCAGCAGCTTCATAATATAATTTAAAATTGGGCATTCTTAGACCACCTCTTTCACGCGTATCCTGCATAGTTTTAAATTTAACCCGTGGCCTTTTCCCTGCCCAAACAAATTTATTAATACCCTTCTGCCATTCCTCCAAATTTGAATCCCTTTTGAGAAAGGGTATCATTTGAAACAAAAATAAAAATTTTGGCAGAACATTCATTTTTACTGCTGCAATTCTTCCCAATAATGACAATTGTAATTTTTTCCAACTATCCAATTCTTTTTGCACTTTGTTCCATAACTTTTCATAATTATTTTTATATAATTTAACATTTGAGGGTGTTAAATATACCCCCAAATATTTAACCCTTTCAACAATTTCAAATCCAGTTAACCTTTCTAAAGCTACCTTTTGTAATACTGTCATATTTTTAGATAAGATTTTAGTTTTTTGTATGTTAATCTTAAATCCAGAAACTTTCCCATATTGCGATATTAACTCCATCAATTCCATAACAGAATTTTCTGGGTGTGTCAACGTAATAACCAGATCATCCGCAAACGCCCTCAATTTATAATCCTGATCTCTTATTTGAATTCCCTTAATAGTTTCAGAATTCCGTATTTTAATCAGTAATATCTCCAACGTTAAAACAAATAATAAAGGTGATAACGGGCAACCCTGCCTCGTACCCTTTTCAATATTACACATTTCAGTCAAACTATTATTAACAATTATTCGGGCTGTTTGCATCTGATATAATGCCCTGATTGGTTGTAAAAATTCATCCCCAAAATTCATTTTATCTAATACTTTCAGCAAAAATTTCCAATCCAATTGATCAAAGGCTTTTTCAGCATCCAAAAAGATCAATGCTGCAGAGATCTGGTTATTCCTTTCCAGAAATTCCAACAAATCAACTATATGTCTCACATTATTTTTCATTTGTCTACCACTTATAAACCCAGTTTGATCACCATGAATTACCTGTTGCAATACCCTCATCAGTCTACTAGCTAAAACCTTAGCAAATATCTTGTAGTCCGTATTCAAAAGTGATATTGGCCTATAATTTCTTGCTTGAGTAACATCCTGATCTTCTTTCGGAATTAAAGAAATAAAAGCAGTTTTCCAAGACGGAGGCACTCCTCCCCCTTTTTGAATTGTCTGAAACAGTTCCTTTAATGGCTTTATCATCTCAAACTGTAGATTTTTATAATACGCAGCAGTCAAACCATCCGTGCCTGGCGCTTTACCTACTTTTAACTGTTTAATTGCCAAAAATATTTCTTCCTCAGTTATCAACTGATTCATCTCTTCTTTTTGCTCTTGCGTAAGAACCGGGATGCTAAAGTCTTTTAAATATAAATCAATGTCCATTTCATTAATCTTATCTCTAGCATATAATTTAGAAAAAAAATCAACAAAGGTTTCCTTAATAAGATTCTGTTGATACACAATCTTTCCCTTATGTTCTATTTTGTCTATATTAGAAACCCTTTGCTTCTTCCTTAGCATATAAGCTAACCATCTACCTGGTTTATTGGCATTGCAAAAAGTATTATGCCTTGCAAACCGTAGATTAGTTGCCACCTGATCAGCCATTAACTTGTCAAATTGTCCTCTTAATAACTTAATAGTCTCTTTGATCTTCACATCCGATGGATTCAAAATTAAAGCCTTTTCTTTTTCCTTAATCTCTGTCTCTAATTCTTTCCTCCTAAATTCCAAATTACGTCTATATTTATTGTTAAGATATATCAACACACCTCTCATATACGCCTTACTAGCATCCCATACCATTTCCATAGAGGTACCCTTATGCATATTTGTTTCAAAAAACACCATCTGTTTTTTACACTCTTCCACATTTTTCTGATTTCTAAACAAATTCTCATTTAAACGCCAGGAACGTTGTTCTCTAATGTCTTTTCCAATCTCTAACCAGACTGGACTGTGATCAGACATAGTCCTTGAACAAATCTTTATCTTCTTAGTTCTAAAAAAAAGATCATTAGTCAATAATATAAAATCAATCCTGGAAAAAGATTGATGTCTATCAGAAAAAAAAGTATAGTCCCTTTCTTGGGGGTTCCTTTCCCTCCAAACATCACGTAAATCCATATCATCCATCATCTCAAAAAAAGATTTAGGCAATTTAGCATGACTTGGGGTACTTCTATAAGATCCACTCTTATCCATTTGTACATTCAAAACACCATTCCAGTCTCCCATAAAAATAAAAGATTTGTAATCCAATTGGGTAATCCTGCTGTGTAATAAGCTATAAAAATCAGCTTGCTGTTGATTAGGAGCATATAATCCAACCAAAAGAGTTTTTTTACCTTCTAGTAACAAGTCCACAATAACATATCTTCCTTGTTGATCTGCTTCAATTAACTCTGCTGTAATTGTATTCTTAACATAAATAACCACTCCATTTTTCTTGTTAACTGCAGAAGCAATAAATTGTGTACCTAATCTTGAATTTGATAAATACTTTTGGTCCATAGCTCTAATATGTGTTTCTTGTAAGCAAATAACATCAGTCTTAAATTGCTTTAAATATTGAAAAATTTTCTTTCTCTTCTGTGGTGAATTTAATCCATTGACATTCCAAGTTAAAAACTTAGTCACCATTTCTGGCAACCCGAAGCTTTTGAAGCGCGTCTTCCAGAATCCCCTTTACATTTTTAGGCCGCGCTCCTCCCACAGCTTGGCTATAGGTACACTTTGGAGGTTCCACAACATTCTGCTGGTCCTGCTCTTGCTCACGTCTGACTCGTCTCGAAGCAGCACGCGTAATCCTCTGGTCTCTTACTTCTTCTGATACTGTTGAAATTTGACTCACTCCTGCTGTTTTCTCATCTATCTGTATTCCTTCGGCATCATGAGACTTTCCCTCCTTTGTTGATTCCAGAAGTGGTATGGGGATTGCTTTTAAAACATTGCTATAAAAATCACGTGCCTGCATCACTGTAGCAAGACGGTATCTTGTATCTTCAAACATTACCACCATACCCACTGGGATCTCCCATCTAAACTTGATATCACGTCGCTTAAGCTCCTGTGCCAGAAATGCAAATTCCTTTCGTTTCCTTAAAATTTTTGGAGGGATCTCTTTTAAAACCAGAACTTCTTGCTCTGCGATCACAAGCTTAGTATTGTAAGAGACTTGAATAACTTCATTCCTGGTTGCTCTCTTTGTAAAATAAACAACCACATCTCTAGGTAATTTCCTTTGTCTCGCAATCCAGGAATTAACACGGAAAATTTTATCTATATCTTCTGCAATTCCTTCAGCTGGCCTTCCCAACACATCTTCCAGAGCAACAGAGACTAATTTCTTCAAATCTTCCTTGAGATTCTCCTTAAGACCCCTAATTCTCACAGCAAACTCCATTTCGTGATATTGTACCAATGTCAGGTCGTAATCAATTTTATCCACCACATTCTCAGTCTCTAATATCTTTGCATCCAATTTAGTATTATTTTGAGTGAGATCCTCCACTCTTTCGTCAAGGCGTTCAATACATATCGCCATGCCTTGAAATGCAAGCAAGATGTCCTCCCTTATTACTGTAAACTTTTCATCCATAATTTCTATCAGCTTCTCATCCAACTTTTCATCTATCATCTCAGCTAAATGCTGTGAATGCTTTTCCAAAGCATCTTGCAAAACTTTAACTGTTAAAACAGGCGAAGGTAAAGGTGCAGGAGGTGCTAAAACTTGCGCTGGAGGTTGCGGCAGGGGGGAAGCCCCCGCAGTTTTAGTAAGTTTAGAAGATTTAGCCGCCATTTTTTCCCTCTTTTGCAACTACGCACTTTCACTTTCAAAGTCTTCAATGTGGATTGAGCCAAAGATCAAAAGTTCACTTACTCCTTATTCTCTTGCATCGCTCTGCCTGCTTTCATTATCTTCCAAAGTCCATTCTTGTAAGCAGGCATGGTTGCGTTCGCCTTGTTCTGCTCCAAAAAAAAACGGAGCAGACACGCTGCGCAGCCCGGAGAAATCCAAGCTTCGGGGGGGCTCAATCCTTCAGCCGCCAGAACTTTAAGCCCTGGCGGCCCCAGAGAGCCCTTCCCCTACTTGGATACTCACCCCCTCCTCTTCTCCCGAGGAGGGGGCTTTCGAACCGCCGAAACAGCTGATTGGCGCTGTTTTCGGCGGTTCTACAAAGCCACGAAGCTGACAAGCTAAAAGCAGCTGTCGGCGGCGGCGCCTTGCCACCCGGAAGTCAAGATCTTCCCTGATATTGATGTCAAGCTGATTGGTCTGTTGTTTCTTGGATATTTTTTTCTCCTTTTTTGAACATCAGCTCTTTTCCAATCCTCTGGTAGTTCCCCAATGCTCCAGGATTTTTGAAAGATATGTTTTGGTGGTTCCAAGATCTCTGCCAGCTCCTATAGAACTCTGGGATATAATATGTCAGAATCCAGTGATTTGAACTTGTCTAAAATGGACAGGGGTTCTCTTGCCATTTTCTTGTTTTAATTTGTATTCCTAGTGTGTCTTTTATGGTTATATTTTTGATAGGTTGGGCTGTATTATTTTTTTGCGTGAAGACTGATGCAAACAATGAATTATGCAATTCAGCCTTCTTTCTACTGTCCATTACTTCTTTACTATCTTCTCTCTTTACTGGACTGATTATTTCCTTGACCTTTTTTCTTGTTTTTTATATGTTGACAAATCTTTTTTATATTATTTTTGTCATTTGTTGCAATCTTATTTCTTTCTGAGCCTCAGCTTTTGTGATTTCATCTTTGCATGCTTGGGCTGCGGTTACTCAGAGAATGACATTCGGCCCTAGATACTAACAGCAAGGGAAGGAGTGAAGAAGATTTGCTGGACGGGAATTGGACAAAACTTTGGAATTTACTATGAACATTTGGCTTAAATACAATAAATTAAATTTATGTTAAGAACTGAATATATAATTTTTTAAATAAAAGATTAACAAGATGTGAGTTCCGGCACCTTTTTTTTTTTTTTACAAAAAAGCACTGAGTTTATTAATTAAATATCAGTATGAAGCATTTCAAAAAGGGCCAATTGCTAAAAAATTTTTTTTGCTTTGCCTCCAATGGTGCTGAATCATATTTCTTGATAAAATCTCTTCTTATTAGGATTTGTAAGACTGCAACCATATTCACAATTATGAGAGTAGGTCCTCTTGAACTTAAAATTCCTTGGGAATATTTACTATAGATCAGGGGTCCCCAACCCCCAGTCCGTGGACCAGTAGTGGGCCGTGGCACGCCAGAAACTGGGCTGCACAAACAAAGCCCCATCCGTGGGATGCAGTCAGCACACAAAAACACGCCCACTCCAGTCCACAAAAAACCCTCTCTCCACGTAACTGGTCCCTGGTGCCCAAAAGGTTGGGGACCTCTGCTATAGATCATGGATGCATTTACCACTGCATATGTTTCCTCTTTTTTAATAATAAAAAATAACAATGAAAGGCAATATAAACTAAACTCAAAAAGAAAAAGAATAAAAATGCAAGAGAAAAGAAAAAGAAGAGAAAAAATTAGGAAAAGAGAAAAGAAATATTGAAAGAAATTATTTCCAATTTCATCACAAATACAAAGTTACATGCAAGTATCTCTTTTCCCCATAACCCGTCCCTTATCATACACACAAATCTGTACATCATTAACATTTCATTCCTAGTTGAGAGCAATAAGCAATATAAGCATTCCCAGAATTTTACAGAAATGTGTCTTAACTCTCTAAACCAGGCATGTCAAACACAAGGCCCGCGGGCCGGATCCGGCCCGGGGAATGCCCAGATTTGGCCCCCAGGGGCTGCCCCAGAAATGGCAAGGAACCGGCCCGCGCTGCCCCAGCCCTGGCCCACTGCAAGCCAGCCGGGTGCCCTGAAACATGTACACAGAAACGGTGAGCGATCAGGGGCTGGTGGTGTGCAGCAGCAGCTCTAGCTCATTTGCCTCAGCCCGCCCCGCCCCTCCCAGCTTAACCCCGCCCCTCCCAGCCCCGCTCCACTTTGCCGGGCTTCTCCTCCAGTCGCTCTGCTTTGCCAGGCAGCCTCCCCATGCCTGGCCCCCTTTTGCAGGGCCTTTCCTCGCTTGCCCAGCACCCCAGAGCACGCCCAGCCTGGGGGAGGAAAGGCGCGGATACAGCTGCCGGCTCCCAGTCACCCTCTCCACCACGTGGCAGGGCCAGAGAGGGGAACGCAGCAGTCAGGCAGAGCCTGGAACTCTGTGGTGGCTGGAGAGAAAGGGTGAGAAGAAGGAGAAAGCAGGAAGGGTTTCTCTCTCTCTGTCTGTGTGTGTGTGTGTGTGTGTGTGGGATCTTTCACCTTTCTTCCCCCCCTTCTCTCTTTTTTAAATCTCTTCCTGCTCTGTTCAGGAAGGGTTTCTCTCTCTCTCTCTCTCTCTCTCTCTCTGTGTGTGTGTGTGTATGTGTGTTTGTGTGGGGATCTTTCACCTTTCTTCCCCCCCCCCCTTCTCTCTTTTTAAAATCTTCCTGCTCCGTTCAGGAAGGGTTTTTTCTTTGTGTGTGTGTGTGTGTGTGTGTGTGGATCTTTCACCTTCCCCCCCCCCTTCTCTCTTTTTTAAATCTCCTCCTGCTCCGTTCAGGAAGGGTTTCTCTCTCTCTCTCTCTCTCTGAGCCAGCAGGGAAGCAAAAGTGTGGAGAAGGGGAGTGTTGCAGAGTAAGCAAACTTACAAAAAGAGGGGATCTCTCTGTCTGTTTCTCACACACATACATGCACGTGTGCAGACAGTGGAAAGAGCAAACTCACAGATTGGCTTTGTGGTCTATTCCTGCCTCCTTCCTTCCCTAAAATCCAGGCAATAATAGAACTCTTTGGATTGAATGGGAAGTTAAAAGGAATTGGTGTGAGCTGAAATTAAAAGGCCAAGTCAACTCCCCCCCCCCAAATATTTTGTCAGAGACTGGAAAGTGTTTCTTGCTTCTACTTCTCATCTTCTCTTTTATAATTTAATCCAGCCTTGCCCAAACTAATATCTTTTGGATGTCATGGACCACAGTTCCCATCATCCTGTGGCTATGCTGGCTAGAAATGCAATGTCTTATTTTCTCTGTAGTATGCACCTAGGAGGCAGTAGGTCTGTGGGATTTAAATGTAAACATTTGTTTCTTCTGCCTAATTTATTAAATCTACAAATCCAGGGTGGTTTAAAAGAAAACTCTCAAAGACAACTATTATAAAGCATCACTAGCACTGCTTAAAACAATATTAAAAATGTGTATATAAAGAAAGAAAAATATTAGTAGTAATGTACTTAGTGCTGTTTGACCATAAAATGTGTTGTTATTCTATATATGCCTGGCTGAACAGTGTGTTTGGAGTTGCCTCTAAACAGGTGAGGGATGTACTGTTCATATTTTCCTTGGGAGAAAGTTCTATATTTGGGGTGCTGTCTCTGAGAAGGCTCTGCTTGTGGCCAAACCAGGGGACCATCTGGCCTAAATGGATGGTAAATAAAGATGATTAGGGAGCTGGAGGCTAAAATATATGACAAACGTTTGTGGGAATTGGGTATGTCTAGCTTAGTGTAAAGGACTAGGGGTGGTGACATGATAGCAGTGTTCCAATATTCAGTGGGCTGCCACAGAGAAGAAGGGGTCAACATAATTTCCATTGTATCAGAAAGCAATAATAAATGGAAACTAATCAAGAAGAAAAGCAGCCTAGAACTAAGGACTTGTGAAAACAACTAACCAGTGAAAAGGCTTGCCTTCAGAAGTTGTGGATGCTCCATCACTGGAGGCTTTTAAGTAGAGATTGGATTGGATATTCCATTGTCTGGAATGGTAATGAGCAGGGGCTTGGACTAAAGACCTCAAAGACTAAACACCTCCAACTTTTTTTCTTTGAGAGAAGTGCTGCCAACCTCTCCCCCTCCCCTCATCCCTTCTTGGGCACCGAGAGAAGGAGGAAAGGAAGGAAGGAGGGGAGGGAAACAGGAAGAAAGAAAGGGAAGAAAGGAAATGGGAATGAAAAGGAGGGAGGCAGGGAAGGAGGGGAGGGAGGAAAGAAGGAAGGAAGGAAGGAAGGAAGGAATTGGAATAAGAGAGAGGGAGGGTCTGAGGGAATTCCTGCTTTAGCACTTGGCCACCAGCAGCCCTGTTGCCCTTTCACCATCTCCTGGTGGGCTCCCATCCTATTGCTGAGGATGCTTTGGTTACAAAGCCAGGTCTCCTCGCATGGAGAGGGAGTGGACCTCCCTTTGACCCATGCACTTTGTCCTGTACCCACCATGAGCAACCTGGCCAAGGAGAGGGAGGACAGCAGCAGCAACCTTGAGGAGGTAAGCGCAGGTGGGCGCCCCCTTGGGGAAGTGTGGCTAGGCAAGGTGGGGCTGTGGGGTCCTGGTGCCGTGGGAGCTCAAGGGTCGGGCTGGGCTCTTGACCTTCACTGCCCGGGGCTCTGGGCAGTTCGTGCCACCGTCCAGTTCGTGCACAGCCTGAGGCTCAGTAAGCTCCTCCAATGGACCATGCCCCAGTCCCACCCCACCTTCTGCCGGAGACCCTCGGATCTGCTCCAGTCCTGCCCAGGCCCGCACAGGTGCCCCCGACGTGAGTGATGTCAAGCTGGCCACGCCCCACTCAATAAGCCACGCCCATGCTCACCACACCCACCCGGCCCCCCAAAGGCAACCACAATGCTGATGTGGCCCTCAATGAAATTGAGTTTGACACCCCTGCTCTAAACTGTCTAAATTGTCAAACCAGCCAATCTTGTGCTTCTCCTTCCCATTTGTAGGGTTTGGTCTCCCTTCAGCTTTTCTTTTTCCCGTCTCCAAAACGTCTTCAAGGGACCTCTTGCAAGTCATTCTCTTAGTTTATCATTTGTATTTCCACTTTAACTGTCACCTGTCTGATAATCCAAATTTTACCATTTTCCAATATTTCAACAATTCTTTATATCATAATCTTTCTGCATCAGATGAGATCTGTTTCAACTTTTTTATCTGTCAGTTCTCCAGGATCTTCTCTGTTACATCTGTGAACATTCTCTTTCACTTTCTCTTTTGAACATAATCAAGCCATAGAAGCAGACATCACTGCTTTTAGAGGAATATTTTATTAGTTTATCAAAATATAAAATACAATACAGAAATACAAAAAGAAATGAAAACAATGGCAAAATAGGGGAAAAAAGGAGCAGAGTAAAAAATGTATGGTAAAAGGGAAAAGAAAAAGAAAAGCATCAACTTCTGACTCAGTAAAATAAGGTAATAACATACAACCTCACTTTTTTACTTTTACATAATAATATATACTGGCCGTTTCTGTAACAACAAACCTGTCTAACCAGGAAAATCCAAAATCAAAGTTTCATTTTTTTCCACCTCAAGCACAAAGTCCAAAAGCAATTTCCAAGTAGAAACAAAATTAATTGTGTTCTTTTCTTTAATCAGAGTAGTCAGTTTAGCCAATATATCATGTTTTTTTTAAGTTTCATTAAGCCCAAAGGAAAAGTCTCTAATTTTATCTTTATACTGTATTTATTTTAATATTCCTCTATATTAAAATGTAAATTCTACTCCAGTATTTCCTTGTTTTATCACAAGCCCACTATAAATAGTAAAAAATTCCTTCATATTTTCAACATTCTTAACAATTTATCCAATGTTAGATACCAATGGCACAACATTTTATAAAAATGTTCTTTTAAATTACAATTTAATGTAAATTTTAACCTTTTGTACACATATTTTCCCATTGTTCAAGCATTATATCCAAAATTCTTTGTCCACTGAATCATACAATGCTTCACATACTCATTTTCCAAGTTCAATTTTAATAATAATTTATAAAAATATACCAATAATATGTTTATCAGTACCACACAATAGTTTCCAATTTATTTTCTGCAAAATCAAATCCATAACTTAAAATCTAGTCTAAACCTTTTTTCATTTGTAAATATGTAAACCAATGGTAGACATGCCCTTCTAATTCCAGCTCCTCTTTAGATTTGAGGATAGGGTCATATAATTTAAAAATATCATTTGACCAAAAGTCTATCAGTCTGGTCTCACCACCCAGAGTCATTGGACACGAGGTGGGCAGCAAACAAATTTTCTAAATAAATAAATAAATAAAATAAATACATTTCTTTTCAAAAAAGAAAACTTATCTTTTCCTGGGATGACATGCAGAGAAGCATCTTCACAGAGTCCCTTACTTTATGCCAAACTCTTAAGATGGCATGTCTAACAAAGTGGTTGTTGAACTCAACACTTACTTTATCCTTACCATGACATAAAATAGGTTTGCCATTCAAATAAGAGCCTCAAGCTCTTATTCTGGAGACTCACCCACTCTTTTAGCCAGACCAAACAAGCATTGAAGGACACTTTCAAAGCTAGTAAACCCAAACCTGCTCTTTCCTTTGCATCTTGCAGTAATTTATATCTAATTCTTGTTTTTCCCCCTTGTCATAAACTTAGAAAATATCCATTTGCCATTGTTTAAAGGGAGCGTTGATTATAAGTCTAAAATAGAAATAGCATTTACAGAGATTCTACTCAATAAAGATAGCTGTAATTTATCCCATCTTACTATGTCTTTTTGAAATCAATTTGTATTTGTCTGTGTAATCCCCAGGTTTTTCACCTTTTTTTTCACATGACTTTTTTTTGTCAAATGTCATGGTCCTGAGAGGTCATATTCTTAACAAGCATTGCTGTTTTCTGTTTATTTATTTTTAAAGCCCACTAAAGGCTTTAAAATATCACTGCCAACATTGTAGCTATTAGTTTCTGTCCCCATTCTTCAAATATGTCCTGAACTATTTCTAATGTCATGCTGTTGTCTGTCATTTTGACTCAGTGCTGACCAAAGACAAAAGATAAGCCTGTCTCCTTTTTTGTCTTTTATGCCTTGAATCTTTAGTGCCTGCTAGTGTACTGTTAAATAGCGGGTTCTTTGGCGCAGGAATGAAGACACGGAACGAAGTACAGGGTAACTCATCATTTATTTCGTGTTGTGACTGTACTGGGGAAATGGCTGCAACTAGCCACAATATATAGTCTAGCCCCTAGGCGGCAGCCAGTAGATTTGAATCAACCATTGCCACCTGGAGATAGCCAACTGCAGCACAGGAGACTTGTAGTCTGGGTTGCTGGAGAGCCGTTAGCTGCTCCAGCAACCCATGTGGTATTCTTTAAGAGCCCAGTACATAACATGTACAATTTCTGAAATAATAAAATCTTAAATTTCTATTATGATTAAGGTAAACTAAACTGTTTTGTTGCTATAAAGGTGCTGTTTGTATAATTATTTCCAAAATCTTCCACTAAAAGCCCTAATAATTCAAATTCATCTGGTCCCTTAATTTGTTGGATTAAAGTCTTGTTTAGCTTTTGTCATTTATTTCAAGTTGTTTAAATTCTTAAGCTTATAGTTAATGAAGGCCAATTCACCAGGTAGCTTTGCAAATAGCCAAGATAATAAAAAAGGTAATTTCCAAAAGTGGATAGAAAGTGAGGAATCCAGTGTCCTTTAAAAGGCTCTGCCACAGTTGAGACCATAATGACTTCCTTTCATCTCCCAGTGCTTAAACTCATGAGAAACCATCATCCAGAGCTGAAGCAGTCACTCTCCCTTCCTCTCCTTATCCATAGAGGTTCTGTGAGACCAGTCTACTCTCTGGTTCTTCAGTCACCATCAGGACATCATTGCTGCTCATTTGGAGACATGCTAGCTCACAATTCATCACCAGAAGTCTCACCCCCTCCCCACCATACACTCACACACTGCACATGTTTTCTCATGATCTAATTAATGGTAATCCTTTCTAAAGGCATTCTTCCCTTGCACAGATGTAGATTCTCAAAGTCATACAGCAAATATATTGATCTTTATCTGATAAAAGGCAAAATGGGTGTGTTTTATCAACTGCCAGATTTTCATCAGAGCACAGCAATGTTTTCTGCAAGAATTGGATGTCTGGACATTCTCCAGCAAGTCTCAAAATATAAGAGCTCCCTTCCACTAAGAACTATAATTTGCATTCTTATCTGAGTATAAAATGATACTTTTTCCACATGTTAATCCAACATCCTTGAAAAATTAAATTAAATCTAATTAAAAGTAATTAAATGAAAATTTGCCTTATTTGATTCCTTTTTTCCAATATTTCCCATTGACTGCTTCTTGTTTAATAGTGACAGAAGGAATGTAGAAGATGGACAGTCCCTGAAAGATCAAAACAATCTGGGAAAGTTTCAAATTGGAATTTTGCTGTGTGGAAATACAAACACATGCACCATAAAATCTGAACGATAAAGAGAGGTTTCACCTGCATTTGTAGTGCATTTGTTATTACCTTGATTACTGTCTTTGAAGTTACAGTACAGTATTCTATCATGTAGTGGCTACAATAGAATTAGCATACTGAATCAAATGCAGTGTTTTCTCCATATCAGTAAAACCTGGGATGTTGTTGAGCAGGCGGTTTGATGATTTTGCTAAAGCTTTTTGCCCACAAATGAAGCCCTTCTTGTCACCTTATCTGACCAACTGAGAGGCAGCTTTTATAGACCCTTTTCTAAAAAGCAGCAAGGTTGTCAAGATCAATCCAATTCACAGGTCTTCCAGAAACCTGTGGCCAACCCAGCAAGGGTGCAATTGCTTTTTACCTCAAGAGCAGCAGCAGCAGCAGCTTCTTCCTGCCCGGCTTATGAGAGCAACTAGAGTCACAGGGATGTCTGCAAAAGTTCATGAATGTTGGAAAGGATCTTAATGACAGAAAGATTTGTTGCTGTCCCAACTCTGTTATTGCATTGACTTGGAAAATAACAGAACGACACAGTTGGAGGGGACTTGGAGATCTTCTAGTCCAACTCTCTGCTCAAGCAGGAGACACTATATCATTTCAGACAAATGGTGTCCAATCACTTCGTAAAAACCTCCAGTGCTGGAGCACCCACAACTCCCAAGGCAACCCATTTCACTGATTAATTGTTCTCACAGTTGGGAAATTTCTCCTTGGTACTAGGTTGGATCTCCTTGATTAGTTCCATCCATGGCTTCTTGTCCTGCCCTCTGGTGCTTTGGAAGTAGGTTGGCCCGCTCTTCTCTCTGGCAGCCCCTTAGATATTGGAACGCTGCTATGCTGCTATCGTATCACTCAGCAAGCTGCCAAAATCCTTTTCAGCATCTTATATTCAGGAGAGATTGTAGCACAGTTCCCTATTTTCCCCAGTGGTCTATTCCATGCGCTTGTGAACACAACCCTTCCGTAAATTCTGTTGAAAGGAAACCTCAGGCTACGAGTGTTTCGAGAGCAGGAAGGTTGTTTTTCCTTTTCCCAGCTCTTCTCCCCCCCCCCCCCCTTTGCCCTGGCTGCCCTCCCCAGCACTCTTTTAGAGGGTTGCTCTGCCATTATCCTACAAACGCTTTAGAGATGGACAGTCTGTGGGGCAGGATGTCTCCTCTTTCATCAGATATTTGAGTGAGAAGCTGAGCATTCCCATAATTGCCTGGAATTAACTGATAAATGCACCTAAATTGCGGAAACGTGTGCTCCTGCATGGCTGGCACGCACACCCCGTGGCAGGTGAGTGGTTTGAACTGATGGGAAAGAAAAGGCTCTGCCCTTTACTTGCAGAAGCTGAAGCATTGGCAGGGGGTCTTCAGGTCCACAGAGGTGGGGTTACAGCTGCTGAGTTATTTCCAGGTCACCGTGCCCCTCCTGTAATTTACAAGCAGCCATCCTTTGTGCAGATTGTAGTCAGGTATGGCAGCTGTCAGCAAACAAATGCTTGCAAACCTACAAGAGCAAAACATCCAACATTTTGTCTTCCTAGGCTGGATTATCTGGCAGGGATCTTGATTCTAAACCAGGAAGATTTAAGGGAGTCAGGAAGAAACATACCTTGCTGAAGCAAACTGTGAAATCCCTTTTCCCTTCAGCATGTTTCGATTTATTCCAGTGACCTCTTGGTTAACTCACTTGCCTTTCCCAAAACTGCAGGCAATTGGCAGGGTGGACCTGTTCTCCTCCAGCCTACTCCAGACATGTTCTGTGAAGTCTTCCAGCCCAGCTGAGATTGGTTCTGCCCTAGTTCTGCGAGGGAACCATCCGTATTTTCCTCCATTTCTTTCCTCTCTTTTGTTGTACAGCCTGATCCCCTCAATTTCCCCAGAGAGTTTTTACTGAACTCAAGAGGATATCAGACTATTTTCAGTTTCAGAAGGAAGGATCTCTGTTTGGTTATTCCAGCAGACTGTTTAATAAAAGCCCAATAAATCCCATACCCCAAAAATCCAGTTAGGGTCAGTTTGTCATGCAGAAAATCTAATGTTTTAGATGGGGGAATCGAGGGGGAACCCATCAACTTTTCAGATGACACTAAACTGGCAGGAATAGCCAACACCCCAGAAGATAGGCTCAAGATTCAGAAGGATCTCAACAGGCTTGAACACAGGGCCCTATCCAACCACATGAAATTTAGAATAGAATAACAGAGTTGGAAGGGACCTTGTAGGTCATCTAGTCCAAGCCCCCCACCCAAGCAGGAGACCCTATACCATTTCTAACAGATGGCAGTGCAGTTTCTTCTTGAAAGCTTCCAGTGATGAAGCTCCCACAATTTCTGAAGGCGATCTCTTCCATTGGTTGATTATTCTCACTGTCAGAAAAATTCTTCTTATTTCTAAGCTGAATCCCTCTTTGACCAGTTTTCATCTGTTATTCCTGATCCTCCCTTCAGTTGCTTTGGTAAATAGGTTGACCTCCTCCTCTCTGTGACAGCCCCTCAGATATTGGAACATTGCTATCATGTTTCCCCTGATCCTTCTCTTCACTAGACTAGACACATCCAGTTCCTGTAGCCGTTCTTCATATGTTTTAGCCTCCAGTCCCCTAAATCATCTTTGTTGCTCTTCTCTGCACTCCTTCTAGAGTCTCAACATCTTTTCTACATTGTGGTGACCAAATGATGCAGTATACCAAGTGTGGCCTTACCAAGGTATTGTAAAGTGATATTAACACTTCACGCCCTCTTGACTGAATCCCTCTGTAAAAGCGGTGATGCTTTTACAAAGGTGTGGTACTAAAGCCTGGTAGCGGATAAATAGAAGTGCTTGCTATTCTCAGCCCACTCCTGGATATACTTGCAAGGTCACCTGTGCAATTTGATTACCCCAGTGCCAGGTGAGAGCCTGCCTGCAAGAGAGACATCCAGCCCCCAACAGATGGTTCTTTGCATATCAAGCCTGTTAGGATGGAAAACATACATCATCAGGTGTTCAAATTAATGGGATGTTAAGAACAATCAGTGTTTTGAATTTGCAACTAAATAGCACTACAAAATAAACATAAAACAGTGTTGGAGACTGTATTGTTCTCGTCCCTCTTAGGTACTTAATGAAACTAGATGCATTTACAAAGCAGAAATATCCCCCTCCAGTTTAGAGTTGGTAAAGGGCATAGCTAAAGGAGAGCATCTTTGGTGACGAAGCAAAATCAGGCAGGCTGACGATGTGTAGCAGAGTGGAAAAAATGGACATTCCTCCATGTCTGGGTCTTTAAAGGCAGCTCTGGGTTTTCAGAAATGGGGTGGGTGGATTTGTATTGGTTGGACTCCCTAAAACCAGCATATACGACACTCGGAACATTTCACAACCTTATTCAGACATGCACATTATGCTTACATGTATGTACACACAAGAAAAAAATAGACATTTGTTGAGAAAATGGGAAGAAAATTATGTTAAAACCCCAAACATTCCCATGTATAGAACAGGAATAAGGGTGTAAAGTGGTTTTCTCTCTGTGATCTGCAAGGTTTTCTCTTTAAAAAGTGCAAAAACAAAAAGAAGGACTAAAAAGAAAAGAACTATTTAAAGAAGTTACTTCCAATCTTAATCACAAAAAGTATAAATGAAAATGATAACTCTTCATCTCTTAAAAGTGTACGAATATCTCTTCTTTCCATAAAGTATCCCTTATTTATACATAAAACCATCATAAACTTTCCAGTCCTGATGTCAGCAAATGTCTGTAAGATGGTCACCAAAGCTTTATGAAAACTTATGTCATTTTAATCTTTATATTCCTTTCTTTCATCTCTGACAATTTAGATCTTTAATTCATTCAGCTGTTGTCATGTTGTTGTTGTTGTTAGCTGCGAAGTTGTGTCCGACCCATCGCGACCCCATGGACAATGTTCCTCCAGGCTTTCCTGTCCTCTACCATCTTCTGGAGTCCATCTAAGCTCACGCCTACTGCTTCAGTGACTCCAGCCAGCCACCTCATTCTCTGTCGTCCCCTTCTTCTATTGCCCTCAATCTTTCCCAGCATTAGGCTCTTCTCCAGTGAGTCCTCCTTTCTCATTAGTTGGCCAAAGTATTTGAGTTTTAGCTTCAGGATCTGGCCTTCTAAAGAGCAGTCAGGATTGATCTCCTCTAGGACTGACCGGTTTGATCGCCTTGCAGTCCAAGGGACTCGCAGGAGTCTTCTCCAGCACCAGAGTTCAAAGGCCTCAATTCTTTGGCGCTCAGCCTTTTTTATGGTCCAAATTTCACTGCCATACATTGCAACCGGGAAGACTATAGCCTTGACTATAAACACTTTTGTTGACAGGGTGATGTCTCTGCTTTTTAGTGTGCTGTCTAGATTTGCCATGGCTTTCCTCCCGAGGAGCAAGCATCTTTTAATTTCTTGGCTACAGTCCCCATCTGCAGTGATCTTGGAGCCCAGGAAAATAAAATCTGTCACTACCTCCATTTCTTCCCCATCTATTTGCCGGGAATTGAGAGGGCCGGATGCCATGATCTTGGTTTTCTTAATGTTAAGTTTCAACCCAAGTTTTGCATTCTCCTTCTTCACCCACAACATGAGGCTCTTTAGTTCTTCTTCACTTTCTGCCATTAGAGTGGTATCATCTGCATATCTTAGATTGTTGATATTTCTTCCGGCAATCTTAATTCCAATTTTTGATTCATCTAACCCTGCCTTTCTCATGATGTGCTCTGCATATAAGTTAAATAGGCAGGGCGACAGTATACAGCCTTGCCAGACTCCTTTCCCAATTTTGAACCTATCAGTGGTTCCGTGTCCAGTTCTCACCGTTGCTTCTTGGCCCACATATAGGTTTCTCAAGAGACAAATAAGATGGTCTGGTATGCCCATTTCTTTAAGAACTTGCCACAGTTTGTTATGATCCAACAATCAAAGGCTTTAGCATAGTCAATGAAGCAGAAGTAGATGTTTTTCTGGAACTCTCTAGCTTTCTCCATGATTCAGCATATGTTGGCAATTTGATCTCTAGTTCCTCTGCCTCTTTGAAATCCTGCCTGTACTTCTGGTAGTTCTCGATCCACATACTGCTGGAGTCTAGCTTGTAGGATTTTAACCATAACTTTACTAGCATGAGAAATTTATTTTTATTTATTTTATTTTCATTCCATTTATATCCCGCCCTTCTCCGAAGACTCAGGGCGGCTTACAAGCTTAGCAGTAGCCTTCATTCTATGTATATGCCTGCTTATTAGGGCTTTCACACACACCCCCCAAGCGGCATTATTACAAAGTCAGCTTATTGCCCCCAACAATCTGGGTCCTCAATGAAATGAGTGCAATGGTGCGCTAGTTTGAACATTCTTTGGCACTACCTTTCTTTGGAATTGGAATGTAAACTGATCTTTTCCAATCCTGTGGCCACTGTTGAGTTTTCCAAATTTGATGGCAAATTGAGTGTAGCACTTTTACTGCATCGTCTTTTAAGATTTTGAATAGCTCAGCTGGAATACTGTCACCTCCACTAGCTTTGTTGTTGCTCAGCTTTTCTAAGGCCCACTTCACTTCACATTCTAGGACAGACATGTCAAACACAAGGCCCGGGGGCCGGATCCGGCCCGCGAAGTGGTTTCATGCGGCCCGCGAAGCCATCCTGGAAACAGTGAGGGAACGGCCCCCACTGCCTTGGCCCTGGCCCAGAGACCCTCCTCCTGCCAGAGACCCTCAGATCTGTCCCACTCCTGCCCAGGCCCCCATAGGCACCCTTGATGCCAACCATGTAGAGGTGGCCACGCCCACCCAGTAGGCCATACGCACTCTAGCCACGCCCACCCACTAGGCCACACCCACCCTGGCCATACCCACCCGGCCCCCTGAGGGCAACCGCAATGCTGATGCGGCCCTCAATGAAATTGAGTTTGATACCCCTGTTCTAGGATGTCTGTCTCGAGGTCAGTGACCACCTCATTGTGATTATCAGGGACGTTAAGCTCATTCTTGTATACTTCTGTGTACTTTTGCTATCTCTTCTTAATCTCTTCTGCCTCTGTTAGGTCCCTGACATTTTGGTCCTCTTATCATGCCCATTTTTGCATTAAACGTTCCCTTCATCTCCAATTTTCTTGAAAAGATCTCTGGTCCTCCCTATTCTATTGTTTTCTTCTATTTCTTTGCACTGTTCATTTAAGAAAGCATTCTTATCTCTTCTAGCTATTCTCTGGAATTCTGCATACAATTGGCCGTATCTTTCTTTGTCTCCCTTGCCTTTCGCTTCCCTACTTTCCTCAGCTATTTGCAAAGCTTCCTCAGACAGCCATTTTGCTTTCTTGCATTTCTTTTTCTTTGGGATGGTTTTGGTTGCTACCTCTTGTACAATGTTGCAAACCTCTGTCCATAGTTCTTCAGGCACTCTGTCTATCAGACCTAATTCCTTAAATCTATTTGTCACCTCTACAGTATATTCAACAGGGATATGATTTAATTCATACCTGAGTGGCCTAGTGCTTTTCCCTACTTTCTTCACTTTAAGCTAAACTTTGCAACAAGAAGCTCATGGTCTGAGCCACAGTCAGCTCTTGTTTTTACTGACTGTATAGAGCTTCTTCATCTTTGGCTGCAGAGCACATAGTCAACCTGATTTCTGTGTTGATCGTCTGGTGATGTCCATGTGTAGAGCCGTCTCTTGGGTTGTTGGAAAAGAGTGTTTGCTATGACCATTGTATTCTCTTGACAAAATTCTATCAGCCTGTGCCCTGCTTCATTTTGTACTCCAAGGCCAAACTTGCCTGTTATTCTGGTTATTTTTTGGCTTCGTACTTTAGCATTCCAATCCCCCACGATGATGATGATGAGGAGGAGGAGGAGGAGGAAGAGGAAGAAGAATAAGTAGTAGTAGTAGTAGTAGTAGTAGTAGTAGTAGTTGGAAGGGACCTTGGAGGTCATCGTCCAACCCTATACCATTTCAGGCAAATGGCTGTCCAGTCTCTTCTTAAAAACCTCTAGTGTTGGAGCATTCACAGCTTCTGGAGGCAGGTTGTTCCACTGGTTAATTGTTCTAACTGTCCGGAAGTTTCTCCTTAGTTCTAGGTTGCTTCTCTCTTTGACTAGTTTCCATCCATTGGTTCTTGTCCTGCTTTCAGGTGCTTTGGAGAATAGCTTGACTCCCTCTTCTTTGTGGCAGCCCTTGAGATATTGGAACACTGCCATCATGTCACCCCTCACCCTTCTCTTCATTAAACTACACATACCCAATTCCAGCAACCGTTCCCTATATGTTTTAGCCTCCAGTCCCCCAATCATCATTTTTTGGTGTTAGTTCTATAAGATGATGTAGGGCTTCATAGAACCGATCAATTTCATCCTCTTCAGCACCGGTCGTTGGGGCATAAATGTAGACTTCTGTGATATTGAAAGGTTTGCCTTACATTCGAACTGAGATCATTCTATCATTTTGAGGATTGTATCCCAGTATTGCTTTTCCTATTCTTTTATTGACTATGAAGGCTACTCCATTTCTTCTGAGGGATTCTTGCCCGCAGTAGTATACCTGATGGTCATCTGAATTAAATTCACCCATTCCTGTCCATTTTAGTTCGCTGATACCTAAGATGTCGATGTTCAGTCTTGTCATCTCTTGTTTGACCACGTCCAGCTAGCTTTCCTTGATTCATGGATCTTACATTCCAGGTTCCTATGGAGAAAAAATCTTTACAGCATCGGACTTTCCTTTCACCACCAGACACATCCACAGCTGAGCGTCCTTTTGGCTTTGGCCCAGTCACTTCATTCTTTCTGGCGCTACTAGTACTAGTCCTCTGCTCTTCCCCAGTAGCATATTGGACGCCTTCCGACCTGAGGGGCTCATCTTCCAGCGTCATATCCTTTTGCCTTTTGGTACTGTCCATAGGGTTTTCATGGCAAAGATACTGGAGTGGTTTGCCATTTCCTTCTCCAGTGGATCACGTTTTGTCAGAACTCTCGGCTATGACCTGTCTGTCTTGGGTGGCCCTGCACGGCATAGCTCATAGCTTCATTGAATTACGCAAGCCCCTTCGCCACAACAAGGCAGTAATCCATGAAGGGGCTGTTGTCATAGGATTTGGTATTTGTTCAATTTTTCTTTATCCAAGCTCAAAGCCTTCTTAAAGGCTTTAGCAAACCTCCTAGTAAATCCATTAAAAAGTCATTATCTCCCTTTTTTTGTTTACCATTTGTATTTCCAGTTTCATTTTCAAAACTTGAACCAGGTTCTTGTGTATATCCAGTAAAAAAGTCTTTATCCGGGTCTTTCTCTGGGCATCGTTTTTCCACGTTAGCTGCCTTTTATTCTCTTCTTTATTAACCAGTATTTCTGGTTTTAATATTTCTGCATGAGGCAAATTTTTACATCTATCACCTTGTCATTAACATCTTTTGCACAATCAAGCTGTAGAAGCAAATATCATTGCTGACACTACTGACATTGCTTACAAATTTCTGGCCCCATTCCTTGAAAATATCCTGGAGTATTTCAAACATTCTAATGTTTTGTGTCGTTTTGTAAGCCCCATATAAAGAAAAAAACAAGTTTACATTTTGTTTTGTTTTTTTCCTTTTCTGCTTGGAGTCTTTAGTCCTTCTCAGTGTCCAATTTCTGAAGTCCTGAAGTTTCAAATCTCTGTTGTGACTTAAGATAAATAAAAAGATTTGCTTTCCATGAAAAGCTGTTTAGTTTATATAATAAAAGCTTATAGCAACAAATATTTAAAATTTGCCTGGGCCCTGAATTTGTGTATAACTTTCTTAAATCAAAGTCTTATTTGCTTTTTACTATTTGTTTCCAATTCTTTAAATCAGACATGTCAAACACAAGGCCCGGGGGCCGGATGCGGCCCGCGAAGTGGTTTCATGCGGCCCGCGAAGCCATCCTGGAGACAGTGAGGGAACGGCCCCCATTGCCTTGGCCCTGGCCCAGAGACCCTCCTTCTGCCAGAGACCCTCAGTTCTGTCCCACTCCTGCCCAGGCCCCCATAGGCACCCTTGATGCCAATGATGTAGAGCTGGCCACGCCCACCCAGTAGGCCATACGAACTCTAGCCACGCCCACCCAGTAGGCCACACCCACCCTGGCCACACCCACTCGGCCCCCTGAGGGCAACCGCAATGCTGATGCGGCCCTCAATGAAATTGAGTTTGACACCCCTGCTTTAAATTGTTACGTTTTTTTTTTCAGGAATGGAAATAAATTCCCCAGGTTGCTTTTAAAACTTATCACTCTGAAGGTCTCTAATAGTGTTAAGATAATTAAATTGGTAATTTCTGAAAGTGGTTAGAAAATGAGTTAGCAAATCCAGTGTCTTTTAAAAGGTTCCTCGATGGTATAGGAGGAAATGGTATAGGGTTTCCTGCCTGAGCAGGCAGGGGGTTGGACTAGAAGACCTCCAAGGTGTCTTCCAACTTTGTTGTTGTTGTTGTTGTTGTTGTTGTTATCCTCTTCCTCCTCCAGGAGAGTGCTGTCTTGTGGCCTCTTCGTGAGGGGCAGCAACCCAGAGCACATGGGGATAATCTCTCATCCTCTCCTTTTCTGGAGAGCTTCCCAAAAACTGGTTTACTTGCTGATTCTTCAGTCTTTGCCATGGTTGTCGTCTTTCCTCAGAGACATGCTTAGCTTGGAAGACTGAATTATCTGATCTGCAAGGTTTTTTGATTTGCAGAAACTAGGAATAACAATAATAAAAGCAGCCCACCCCCATCTCCACCCCAAATCCTGGAAAAAAAACCTCACTATCTGTGTGCATTTTAAGGAGCGTTTCATTCTGCTGCTGTCACAAACTACTGAGTTGAGTATACAGTATGTTCTGGAGCATTTATTTTTTTTAGTTCTTAACATGCAGTTTAAGCCTCTTGTTAAAAAAACAAGTAGAACTGTCAAGGCTTAGGCTACCTGCTCTTTGTCACAGAAAACATTTAGCTTTTTCAACAGCAACCAGATGATGCGCATTCATATTCCATGTCTTGAGCAGGGGGTTGGACTAGAAGACCTCTAAGATCCCTTCCAACTCTGTTATTCTGTTCTGTCCTCATCCAGAAGAGAGGCAGCAGAGAGTTCAAGTGTGTGGCATAGTCTTAGGCTCCATTGGGCTTCGTTTCACAGCCAGGATCCACAAGCTACCAAAGGGAGTACATTTGCAGCAAATAATACTGAGAGTCAGACTCATCTTTGATGGTGTTGATACAGCACAGATCAAGTTGTAATTCCTAGCTAGTACCATTTTGGAACAAAGTACCCTTTATGACAGAGTAAGCAAACCAGCCTTTCCCTTTCCCACAGGCTGACCCTGAATCACAACATTCCCTCCTGTTGCCTTGAAAGTTATAATCCCAACCCAGCCGGGGCACAAGGATCCCTCTTTTTCTATAGACAGTGGAGCAGGCCATTCAAGATGTGCCAGGGGCTGCTATTAATAGCCATCTTTCCAACTAAAATAAGGAGCCCTCAGGTTAGAGGAGTTGTAGGCAAACAAAAGATCTGCCAGGTTGCTTCCCAGGTCCTGTCCTGAAAGACAGGATGCTAAAGTGAGCCCTGTTGAGCTCAGTGGATCTTGTTGCTAAAAAACAGGTGCCAGATTGTGCTGCTTGCGGATTTTGCTCTGAACTTGTTTGGTAGACTATAGGATGGGCAAGATAAACAAGGATCCATAACTGCTTCTGAATGTTCTTAAGTCTCCTTGAGCAAGACTGCAATCACCCCAAAAGCCACTTAATGTTGCTTTCACAATGCTGACACAAAAAGATGTGAGATGCAAAATAAGACTTTTCTGTGCCAAATGCAACATAGGGGAAGGAAATTCATGCAGTCCTTAGGTCACTGTCCTGAAGAATTGCCCAAATCATAACCCAGCCCAAAGGTTCCCTACAGGCCTACTCCTTGTCATTTGCATCTTTTTCCAAATGCCCAGCCCCAGCGGTCCCAGGTGTCTTGCTGGTGCCTGTTAGTCACTTGTGAGCAGAGGCACCCTGGATCCAAAGCCACAAATTCCCGAGAGCAGCCTGGGCTGATGGGCATCAGATGAGAGAAGCTGGTGGTTTCCTGGGAGTTTAACTGCCAAACAGTCTCCTGGTTGGCTTTATTCTGACCAAGCTAAGAGTTCCCTTTCAGAAAGAAAATCTCTTTAGTTGAATGTTACAAATAAAGCTCAGTCCTTCCCATGATCAGGTGCTTCCTCAGGCCAAGCAAATGAATGCTGTATGTGCACGTGTGTCCATTCTAGGTCACACTAACCTTTTTGCCTGTCTCCTTTTATCTTCCCTTTTAATGTTAGCTTAAAAGTAATTGTGAAAATCTGGGCTGTGAATTGGTGCCCACCAGTCTCCCCCTCTTTGGAACCCCTCCCCGAGTTGTTCCTGTCTTGACCCCACAGAAAGGTGCAAAAATGTTCAGTGGTTGGATATTTGTGATTAACTATTTATTAACAGTAGGCAGCTGAAGTGCCCCATTTGATGAGAAAAGGGAAGAGGGGGGAAATGTAGGTTTGGTGCTCTGACTAATACAATATCTTTTATTGTTGATGCAGTTCATTACTGATCTAGTCCATCAGATGCCAAGATGTAAAACCTTGACTTCAGACTTGCATCATTCAAACTTGAGCCACCCATGCAATCAAGCACTAAGGGTTAGTGCATAGCTGGCTCAGGAATTCTGGGAGTTGAAGTCCACGAGTCATAGAAGAGCCAAGGTTGCCTACCCCTGGGTTAGTGTTAGCAAGCTCTGGGCTAAAATCAGCAAAGCCAATTCTTGGCTCCTGCTTTGTAGTCGTAGCTCTTACTTCCCCAAAGCCTCCACACCAGCACGATTTGGATGAGGGGATAGGTGGTACCTTGCTCAATAGTAGTTACTGTGAGAGGGATCTTGGAGTCCTAGTGGACAATCATTTAAATATTAGCCAGCAGTGTGCTGCAGCTGCCAAAAAAGCCAACACAGTGCTAGGCTGGATTAACAGAGGGATAGAATCAAGATCACGTGAAGTATTAATACCACTTTACAATGCCTTGGTAAGGCCACACTTGGAATACTGCATCCAGTTTTGGTCACCACGATGTAAAAAAGATGTTGAGACTCTAGAAAGAGTACAGAGAAGAACAACAAAGATGATTAGGAGACTGGAGCCTAAAACATATAAGGAACGGTTGCTGGAATTGGGTATGTAATGAAGAGAAGGGCAAGGGGGGGGGGGACATCATAGCAGTGTTCCAATATCTCAGGGGCTGCCCCAAAGAAGAGGGAGTCAAGCTATTCTCCAAAGCACCAGAAGGCAGGACAAGAAGCAATGGATGGAAACTAGTCAAGGAGAGAAGCAACCT
The DNA here is from genome assembly GCA_024449315.1 of Daboia siamensis. Taxonomy (NCBI): domain Eukaryota; kingdom Metazoa; phylum Chordata; class Lepidosauria; order Squamata; family Viperidae; genus Daboia; species Daboia siamensis. The sequence continues at coordinate 624,186 of JAKJMR010000204.1, read as the reverse complement.
AGAACTAAGGAGAAACTTCCTGACAATTAGAACAATTAACCAGTGGAACAACCTGCCTGCAGAAGCGTGAATGCTCCAAGACTGGAAGTTTTTAAGAAGAGCCTGGACAGTCATTTGCCTGAAATGGTATAAGGTTTCCTGCCTGAGCAGGGGGTTGGACTAGATGACCTCCAAGGTTTATTATTATTATTATTATTATTATTATTATTATTATTATTATTATTATTATTATTATTATTATTATTATTATTATTATTATTATTATTATTATTATACTGGCAGGAACAGCTAGCAGCCCAGAAGACAAGATGAAGATCCAGATGGATCTCAACAGACATGAACACTGGGCCCTGTCTAACAAAATGAAAATCAATGCAGAAAAAAGTAACTATGAGAGGGATCTTGAAATCCTAGGGGACAATCACTTAAATATGAGCCAGCCGTGTGTGGCAGCTGTCAAAAAAAGCCAATGCAGTCCTTGACTGCATTAACAGGGATAGAATCAAGGTCACGCGAAGTGTTACTACCATTTTATAAGGCCTTATAAGATCTCATTTAGAATGTTGCATCCAGGTATGGTCACCACGATGTAAAAAAGATGTTGAGACTCTGTAAAGAGTGCAGAGAAGAGCAACAAAGATGATTAGGGGACTGGAGGCCAAAACATATGAAGAACAGTTGCAGGAATTTGGAACGTCTGGTCTAGTGAAAAGAAGGACTAGAGGTGACATGATAGCAATCTTCCAAAATTTGAGGGGCTGCCACAAAGAAGAGGGGGTCAACTTAAAGGCAGGCCAAGAAGCAATGGATGGAAACGAATCAAGGAGAAGCATCTAGAACTAAGGAGGAATTTCCTGAAAGTGAGAACAATTAATCAGTTGAAAGGTGGCTTGCTTCCTGAAGTTGTGGGTGCTCCATCACTGGAGGCTTTTAAGGAGAGACCGGACAGCCATTTGTCTGCAATGGATAGGATCTCCTGCCTGGGCAGGAGGTTGGACTAGAAGATTTTATACTCATCTCTTCTAAATACAAATATTCCTCAGTTTAAGACTGAGCATATGTTTCTAGCCCAGTGGTGGTGTATCTCTGTGTATCTAGAAATGTCTCTGTTAATGTGATTCTGCTTCCCTTGAGTATTTCTTGTTTGTGTGACCTATCTCATAGGCTTCCAGAAGTCTCTGTGAAACTTGCCAGCCACAATGGATTAACAATCTGTTTTGCCAGTTGTGGGCATGATGTCGTAAACCATTTTGAATAGAGCTGTGTTTCCTTAGCTACTTCCAAGGCAACAGAAGGCCTGACTGCCCTTCATTTGAAATGGGGGTCCCAATCCCAGCAGCTGCCCAACAGTTACCAAAAGATCCTGTGGTGCCAGTTCAAGAACGAGGGTGCTCTTTTAGGGCTCTGCCCATCCCCTGCCCTTTCAGATGGACTTAGGCGCCAAGGAGGGATTTTGCAAGTGTTCTTCATTCCTGCCCTGCCCTCCTCCTCTGCCCAAGGCACGGCTGGCACAGTTTCCAGCTGCATTGGGCAATGTGCAGGACAAATGTGAACATACCAGGCTACCCTTGTTTTTCAGCCTGAAGCACGTTTTTTTTTTAATTGAAAAGTTTTACAATAAATTTTGAATACAAACCCCCCTTCCCCCTCCCCTCTCCCCAACCCTCCCCAACCCTCCCCTCCCCCCTCCCCGACTTCCCAGAGCTAAATACAGGGTATAAAAATACGAACAAACATAATCTAAAATATGCAAACAACAATAAAATATTAAATTCTATCGCACTTTAACTTTCAGTAAAATAACTACAAGCTAATTATACATCATATATATCCGCTATTTATTCAAATGCTAAGTGAAACTTTTTAGTCCCATATTTATTCTGAATATAGTCAATCCATCTCCTCCATTCCACAATGTATCTCTGTTGCGATTGGTCTTTCAAATACGCTGAGATCTTTGCCATTTCGGCCAAGTTGGAAACTTTTAAAGTCCATTCTTCTATAGTCGGCAGTTCTTCCTTCTTCCAATATTGCGCTACTAAAAGTCTCGCTGCCGGCCTGAAGCACGTTTTGTACTTCCACAGGGAGATTGAGGGTGGGGCATGTGAGTGGTGCCAGTGGTCGCTTCCCCCTACCAATGTTTCTAATGACATCCCAAATATTCAATACCTAATACATCATATTCTCTCTCTCTCCCTCCCTCCCATTTGCACACATGCGCACCACTACCCACACACCCACTCCTATTTGTGTTGTGTGGTTGAGCTGATCCATCAATTTAAGTTTAATAACCTTCTCCTCTTGAGGAAACAGGGCATCTTGTCTTTTCCCATCCATAATCAAATCTACAATCATCAGCAGCAGGAAACCAGGACTTGTTCCAAAGAAAGCAGAATCTGTCATTTTGGAGCAGCTGGGCTGATGGGAGGGGGAGGGGGCTAGACTGGATATAGCAATCTGTTTGTCCAAACTCTGGAATGTTTTCTCTAGGGTTCCACTAACTGACCTCTTGTGCATTAGAGGAAACAAGCTGGACTTGGAAGGCTGCTCTCTAAGTTTCCTAATGGGGCATTCACTACTTATAGAGCAGGGCTTTTTCAAAATCTCAGCAATTTTAAGATATGTGGACTTCAGCTCCCAGAATTTCTTTGCCAGCATGCTTGCAGACCACACATCTTAAAATTGCTGAGGTTGAGACACGCTGCCACAGCAGCCAAAAAAGCAAATGCCGTCCTGAGCTGTATCAACAGAGGGATATCCTCAAATCACATGAAGTGTTAGTACCACTTTTTGCTGTGCTGGTAAGACCACCCTTCGAATTCTGCATCCATTTCTAGTCACCATGATACAAAAATAATGTTGAGACTCTAGCAAGAGTGCAGAGAAGAACAACAAAGATGATCAGGAGTCTGGAGATTAATAGTATGATGAACAGTTCAAGGAACTAGTTGTGTCTAGTTTAACAAACAGAAGGAGTAGGAGTAACATGATAGTAACATTCTTTCAAAAATACTTGAGGAGCTGTCACAGAGAAGAGGTGGTCAAGCTATTCTCCAAAGCACTTGAAGGCAGGCCAAGAAGCAATGGATGGAAACTTATCAAGGAGAGATCCAACCTAAAATTAAGGAGAAATTTCCTGACAGTCAGAACAATTAATCAGTGGAGTGGCTGCCTCCAGACATTGTGGGTGCTCCATCACTGGAGGTGTCTGTGGAGATTCGCAGAACTGAAGAAGCTTCTTAGATGGGAAGCAAAACATCCTCAAGCAAAAGCAAAGTCCAGTTGCCTTTTGAAAAGCACTTTTGGGACAACCGTGGTGTGGATGATGGGGAATCTCCACAAACTACAAGTAAAAACATTAAATAAATGCTTTGCTCATTGGTAGCATTGTGGCCACTGAGGTTTATCCAGGGCACAATCATTACTAACTGAATACCACCCAGTATTTGTGGTGGTCCTGTTAGCTGGGAAGCCTTGAAGTTGCACTTGTGAAGCATGGAGATCATGAGAAGTTGGGCAGAGCTGCTCTAATGTTTTGTATCTTGACTTCTGAACGTGGACTGAAGTTGCAGCTTCTCTCAGAAATGGCCATGCAGGCAACTCTGGAAGGTTAGATCTTTCCAGATGCACAGCATCTTCCTTGCCTCCCTTGTGGCGACCATCCATGTAGTCAAAACAGAGGGACTGTTGTGTCTTGTGAACACAGATAGGCCATGTTATGCTGACCATGGAGCTTGAAGCAAAACTGCCTCAAGGTTAAGAGAGGAGCGCAGCAATGTTCTTGGGGAAGCTTATCAGAACCTTGCTAGACACAGTCAGATCATGTTCAGCAATTCTCCTTGTCACCATCCCAACCTGCATAAATAATGGCAAGGATGTCATGCTGCACTTTGCTCTTGTTTTTCAAAGGTTACTCACTTTTATTTTTTATTGCCATGTTCCCATTTTTACAGAGCAACCTCCCTTAATTGCTTTTACTGTAGATCATCCAAAGGTATAATTAAAGATCAGCCTTTGAATTGATTTATTGAGATGCTCTTTGATTTGACATTTTTATGTTTGGAGGTTTATTTTTTAAATTATGGCCAAAGGAAGTTTCAGATAAATATCATTTAATGTAGGGAGACAGATCCTCCAGGACAACAGATACTATTTTATGCTTCTCTTGCTGAAGTGAAGCAATCAGGATTTTTCCTCTCTCTTCTCCATTTTTTTCTAATTAATTATTTTATTTTCTTCCAAGTTGGCTTTTGAGAAGAAGGTGATAAGAGTTTCAGGGAGATATAAAAGCATTTTATTGTCTAGAATAACAAAATCTGGCTCTGGAGACTTTATGGTTGTGAACAAGCCAATAATTAAAGCAAACACCCAGGAGTGGAAAATGAAAAAATAAAGGCTAGAAACAGTCCATTTTAGAGAATTAGATAAGTCATAATCACAGACTTCCTAGGGTTTTATTCTTATCTATGTAACGTGATGCAAGTCTGAAGGTTGCCTCGATGGGCTTAAATCTCCCTGGCAGTGCAGCTCTTCAGCGGAGGAACATTCAGGACTCAGCAAGCTGTTCAGTTGCTCAGCTCAGACCAGGGGCAGGGCTGACCGAGCTGGCTTCCTCTGGTATATAGAGCCACCATTTCTAGCTGGATTTAACCAGCCTAATTAATACAAGGACATAGAAAAACGTCTCTTTTTCTTAATTCTGTAAGACAGGGTTTTTGCAATTGTGATTGCTGCCCCTTCTCCTGGGCAAGCCAACAGTTCTCTTGTCTAAGCAAAGCCCAGAACAAGTCTTGACCAGCTGAGGTTGGTAGTATGCGACCATCCTAGAAAAGTGGTAGCGGGGGAGGGGAATGAGCTGAACCAGTGGCAGCACCGCACAAGCCTGAGCAAGAGACGGCTGGAGCTGCAGGGCTGTCAGGGCTCAGTGGAAGCGCCAGGATCAGCGCTTCTTCGGGGCTATCAGAACTCAGTGGGAGCGCCAGGATCAGCGTCAGGCTCCAGCTGGAGCTTGGCGCTTATCCTGGCGCTTCTGAGCCCAGAAGAAGTACCAATCAACTGGAAGGTTGCAGCATCTTGTGATTTACATTCAGATGCTTGACGGTCAGTGTCCCAGGGTCATGTGAAGTGACCAAAACCTGCTGCAACCACCCAGCAGAAGCGGTGAATAAAAACCAAACACCCCCACCCCACCCCCATTGCCAATCCTCAACAGAAATGCTCACAACAATGAAAACCTCAGACAGGAGGAAGAGTGCCGCCGGGCAGGCAGGCAGGTGTCTTGCTCAGCTGTGGCTTGCGGGGCACTTTTTTCAGTGCCATTGTAGCTTTGAACAGTCAATAACCAAACTGTTGTAAGACAAGGACTACCTGTATTTCATCACTTTTTTTCCTTTTTTTTTTTTTTTGGTCATCAAGTTTTTGACACCTTGCTAGGAGATTGGTGGTACTCTGATGTTGCCATATCCTAAAAGTGGAACAGTGGGTGAAAAAGTTGAAAAGCCCTGGCATAGGGAGATACGGTTTGTTTGTTTGTTTGTTTGTTTGTTTGTTTGTTTGTTTGTTTGTTTTAAAAAGGCAACTTCATTTGAATATTAGGAAAAAATTAATAAATTGCACAATACCAAAAGCAACATGACCAGTAAAAACTGGAACAATTCAGACAGTTTAGAGAAGGGAGCAAAGGTTATCAAAGCACCAACCAGAAAGTCAACCTCCAAAGAGAAATTAAAAGAAAGAGTGTTTAGTTTTGAAAAGCGCAGATTGTCACACTCAAAGGCAGGAATAATGGATGTAAGTTACCTAAAAGCCAATCCCATTTGAATATTAGGAAATATTAGGAGGCTTTGGTATAAACGATAGTATGAAACATAGAGCTGGTCTGTACTGAATAGGGATGGGGAAGGTGGGGTGGAGAAGGGGAACAATGACCCCACCTGTGCTGCTGCAATAGCTCAGCCTCTCTTTTTACCCAGGCTTTGTGATTCCATTGTGACCGGGGGGGGGGGGGGAGCAACTATAGAATGCACAGCCTGCAAGTGGCTTTCATGGAACCTCCAAATTAACATTTTAAAAATGCATCATTTAATTTTTAAAAATGACATAGATTGCCAGAATTAATGAGAATTATCCTAAGAGATTTTACAAGATTTGGGGGCTGGGTATGTCATCAAAGATTTATGCTTTGTGCACCATTTTGCCCTTGATTATAGTGACCCCTGTCATATTAAAAGGATGGCTACCCTTTACTTTGTAGAGTATAACTAGTCTTGTAGGATTAGATCGAAAATATATGAAACATGCTCTTTTGCTTGCAAGAACGGTTGTCAGAAATCTAATTGTTCAGAAATACAAAAGCATAATCATGGATATAAATCTCTGTTATGTTCCTGCAGCAGGAGATCCAGGGCTATGCTGCTGCTCTGGGCATTGGGGAAAATTCCATATAATTATAATGGTGAACATCAGCAGTCAGTACTGAATATTGAGAGGCACTCAGAGGAACACAATTCCACCTTGTCATACCAAATGCGACAAACACAACAGCAGGAGGAGGAGCACTCATTTTAGGGGCAACCACAACCCCTGTGATGTCTATCACTCCCAAATGGTTTGCTCAAATCCTAACACATTAATTTTTGTAAACCCTAAAAATATTCCTTACAAATTTGTGCAAGCCTACACAGTATTCCCCTGTGGAATACTTGGGGGAGGACTCTCAGGGTTGTCATGCAAAGTCTGGTTGAGATAGTGAGAATCTTATCATTTTCTTCGTATTATATTTACAAAAGTGCCTGGGTGAGTGGGAGCTGCATTAAAATTCTATCCTGCCCACCTCTCAGCCTAGACTGGGCAGAGGAATTCAGGGGGCCCCCAGCCATTCTGGTGTCTCTCCCCAGAGTAGCAGCAGCAGCACCCAAGAGCAGCAGGTTCATCAGGTTTACTATTGTGAAGGAAGCTTCCATAAACTTTTCCTCCTTTGATAATATGTCCACTCATCCTATAAACTGTCAACCTGTGATGGAAAGTTTTCTCAGAACCCTTTTTTCCTTTCAGCCCGCAAGTTAAAGAAATTGGGTAACCTGAAGATGCAAGAAGAAGGGGAAACAGCAGGGCCATCAAGCCCCACTGAGGAGCAAGCCACGAAAATGCCCATCGCACACATCGATGCCCTGGAATGCCAGCCTATCTTCCTCAATGTCCTGGAAGCCATTGAGCCTGGTGTGGTTTGTGCAGGGCATGACAATAATCAGCCTGACTCCTTTGGCTCCCTTCTGACCAGTTTGAATGAGCTTGGAGAGAGGCACCTGGTACATGTGGTGAAATGGGCAAAAGCCTTGCCAGGTGAGAAGCATGTTTGTGTACCCCCAGCTCCATTCAGCCCTGTCAGGATCTGAAGGTGTTAAACAAAGGGAGCATCTCAGATGGCAGCACTCGGTTGAAGTCAAAGAGACTTCCTGGCAATCTTAGAGCTGAAGGCTAGGCTGGAAGTGAAAAAACTTCTGGGAAGAAGGTGGTGGCTAACAGAATAATAGAGTTTGAAGGGAGGTTGGAGGTCTTCTAGTCCAACCCCCTGCTTTATTATTACCACAAAAACTGCATGGAAGGGTCCATGAGGGGTTGAATTTATCTCAAGGAAACTTAACTGAGGGTACATGGCATGGATACTGTTGTGTAGTGGATTCTTGGGAAGCAGGAGGCAAGACAAGAGGGTTCAAACAGGAACATTGCTTTATTGTAGTAACAGGAACAGAACTGAGAACAGAGGGTTCTACGCAGCTACTTATACGGTTGGCCACTAGGTGGCGGCCAATAGGTTTAAAGGAACCTATTCCCACCCCAAAGCCAACCAATGATCGTCCTGGAGACTGCATGTCTGGGCAGCCAGCAACCGTTACACAGATACCCTAATTAGCAATCTCAAGCAGCATCAAAGACACGTGAAAACAGTTCAAGTAAAAGGCCCAATACATTACACCCCTCCCTCCTAGAATGAACAAATATTATTAAAATTATTTGAGAATAAAGTCTTGTAAATGTGGTGGTGGTCTGCGCGACCTTGCAGATCCCCTGGGGGATCCAGGCAATCCCGGTTTACCAGCTTGCCCGCTGGGCTGGATAGACCAGGACGCAGGAGTTCACGAGAGTCAGATTGACTCAAGTTCCTTTGGCTGGCCATTCCAGGTCGGCCCAGACCAAAGTCCAAAAAAGAAGCAGAGTTAGCACAGCGGCTGTCTTGATCAGGTTGACTTTCCCTGTCAGGAGACCCATGTTGCACTCCCGGGCTTCACCCATCTACAACCACCTCCCTGTTGTACTGACTGGTGGAGTCCTCAGAGCATGTGAACTGCCCTGCTTGGCTGCCAGTTTCTGGCTCTAGGAGCGGACCCGTCGTGAGGTCCTCACTTTGTGGCCATTCTGCGAACCACTTCCGCAGCTGATCATTATGGCAGCGAACGACTCACCCCCCCATCCAGAGCCACCTCATACAAGAGAAGGCCTGAGACTGACAATTTTACTCAGCACCCACAACTTCCCATGCCCATTGTTCTGGGCCCACATTCCATCACCCACTTGCAACCCCCTTGGAGGCTTTGGGCGAGAGATGTCTGCTGCCACCCAGTCTGGATGCAATCTGTCCAGTTTTGTGATGAGCCCTCTTCCCCGGGCTCTTGTCTGTTGCTGTGCAAGGTGTAGTGTGCTGGCAAAGCAAGAAATCAGCCAGCCTATGGTGCCAATCTCCAGTCACTATGTACTTGAGTGACTCCTTTATAGTGCGCACCATACATTCAGCTTGCCCGTTAGTCGAGGGGTGAAAGGGAGCCAATGTAGCATGCCTTATGAGGTTAGTCCTCAAGAAGGCTTGAAACTCTGCCGCTGTGAACTGGGCCCCATTGTCCAATACTACGACATCCGGTAGCCCGTGGGTGGCAAACAGACACCCTAATTAAGCAATTTCAAGCAGCATTCAAAGACACGTGGAAACAGTTCAAGTAAAAGGCCCAATACGTTACAGATACATTCCTTGGTATCCATCAGACTCCTGCTCACATTACTCTTAACATTTTTAAATGCAAAGAAATACTAAGAGATCTATTGCCTACTTATACCTCTTGACTCCACATAGGTCCTGTTGGTATTTTGAAAAAAATGAAAAGGCTCTCAAAAATTAAAAAGATTGTCACCCTGAAAGCAGCAATGCAGGTCTCCCTTCGGCCTTAGACCTTTGCTGGGATTGTATCAGAAATCCATGCTGCAATGTAAGGATGCGTCTGCATCTTTTTGCAGTACTTCCTTTAGTTTGTGTTCCTCTCTCTGGCCAGAGAAGGTGCAGCTTTACTGGCTTCTTTGCTGCACAGTATTTCTTGCTCAGGTGTTATTTGCAGCTTATTTTGATTTGATTGATTGATTGATACTCAGCTTCAGTTTCTCACATAAAATAAGTTTCTGTTCAAATGCGTGGAGTTCCTTTTCCATTATTGTGCATATTCTTCAAAATTAGACGTTCTTTTCCATTATCTGCTGTCAAAATAATGGGCAAAAAGCCAGTTCAAGAGGCAACCCATGCAGAAGGGATCCATCAGCGTAAAAGAAAAGCAGAAGAAAAATCCCATGCCGCCCATTCTATGGAACAAATGAAAGAATCCAGTTTTTCAAAACATTGAAGGGCCTTACAGGACAAGATGTTCCTTGAGAAGATCCATTCCAGACAGCTCTATGAGAGCTTAGCCTTCTGATTCTTTCCAAGAGTTTTTTTTCTTTAGGTACTACCTGCAAGCAAAACAAAATTTAATAGATGCAGCTGATAGTTCCATCTTTGTCCAATAGGCTCAAATGATGCACCTGAAACAGTTTGTGTTGCATAAAGTACACAAGGTGACCCTGTCCCAGGAAGCTCCAAGGACCCAGAGATCTCACGAAACCCCTCACATCACCCGTGACTCTTGCTCTGAGTTGTCTTTTTTTTTTTTATTGAAAAGTTTTTCAATACATTTTATTTATTACATCCCATCCCCCAACCCTTCCCTCCCTTCCCAACCCTATCCCACCCTCTCACCTTCCCCTTCCCCCCTCCCCCCTCCCCGACTTCCCAGAGCTAGATACAAGGTATATAAAAATAAAGTAAACAATCAAAAACTCCCATACACTAATAACAATAAACTATTAAATCTCTCGCACTTTAGCTCTTATAAGTTGACTACAAGCAATATACTTATTCAAATGCTAGATGAAACTTTTTAGTCCCGTATTTATTCTGGATGTAATCAATCCATTTCTTCCACTCCGCAATATATCGTTGTTGCGAATGGTCTTTCAAATATGCTGAAATCTTCGCCATTTCCGCCAGGTTGGAAACTTTTAAAGTCCATTCCTCTATAGTCGGCAGTTCTTCCTTCTTCCAGTATTGCCCTATTAAAAGTCTCGCTGCCGTAATTAAGTTCAACATCAGATTAATGTCCAGCACAGTAGTATCAGTAATAATGCCCAGTAAAAACAATTGCGGACAAAACTTTATCCTTTTCTTGAATATCTTCTGCATATTCCACCAAATTTTAATCCAAAATGCTTTAATCTTTTTACAAGTCCACCATATATGAAAGTACGTTGCATCTTCACCGCCACATCTCCAACATTTAGGCTGATAATTCGGATACATACTTGCTAACTCTTTAGGATCTAAATGCCACCTATAAAACATTTTATAAAAATTCTCTCTTAAATTTTGAGCTTGCGTAAATTTTACATTTCTCACCCAGATCTTTTGGGGATGAATTTTTACAACCAGTTAGGGCATTATATCAAAAGCAAACAGCTCGAATAATTGTTAATAATAGTTTGACTGAAATGTGTAATATTGAAAAGGGTACGAGGCAGGGTTGCCCGTTATCACCTTTATTATTTGTCTTAACGTTGGAGATATTACTGATTAAAATACGGAATTCGGAAACAATTAAGGGAATTCAAATAAGAGATCAGGATTATAGATTGAGGGCATTTGCGGATGATCTGGTTATTACGTTGACACACCCAGAAAATTCTGTTATGGAACTGATGGAGTTAATATCGCAATATGGGAAAGTTTCTGGATTTAAGGTTAATATACAAAAAACTAAAATGTTATCTAAAAATATGACAGTATTACAAAAGGTAGCTTTAGAAAGGTTAACTGGATTTGAAATTGTTGAAAGGGTTAAATATTTGGGGGTATACTTAACACCCTCAAATGTAAAATTATATAAAAATAATTATGAAAAGTTATGGAACAAAGTGCAAAAAGAATTGGATAGTTGGAAAAAATTACAATTATCATTATTGGGAAGAATTGCAGCAGTAAAAATGAATGTTCTGCCAAAATTTTTATTTTTGTTTCAAATGATACCCATTCTCAAAAAGGATTCAAATTTGGAGGAATGGCAGAAGGGTATTAATAAATTTGTTTGGGCAGGGAAAAAGCCACGGGTTAAATTTAAAATTATGCAGGATACGCGTGAAAGAGGTGGACTAAAAATGCCCAATCTTAAATTATATTATGAAGCTGCTGCATTATCAGCTATAAGTGATTGGATTAATTTGACACAGGGGAGACTATTAAATCTTGAAGGGCATGATTTGTTATTTGGTTGGCATGCATATTTATTGTATGATAAGAAGGTAGACAATGTGTTTAAAATGCATATTTTGAGGTATGCTTTGTTGCGAGTTTGGAAAAAGCATAGACAAAAGTTAAATTACAAGATACCTTTATGGGCAATACCCAAACACGCAATAGAGAATATAAATGTTGGATTTAAACATGATGTGATTACCTATAAGGAAATTTTGAGTTTGGAGAGGAATGTATGGTGTTTGAAGTCATATAATCTTTTACGAGAAAAAAAGATTGTTCAAACTTGGTTTCAATACGGGCAATTACAAGCCAGGTGGAAAGAGGACCAGAAAATTGGTTTTTTAATGGATGACGAAAATTTGGTAAAGCAAATTAGAAATCAGGGACCAGCACATATCAAACGGATATATCTTGCATTGATAGAGATTGACTCAGAAACAGAAATTGTTAAGGATTGTATGATAAAATGGGCACAGAATATACAGGAAATTATCACAATGGACACTTGGGAAAAGATCTGGGTGAGAAATTGCTCTGAGTTGTCTTGAACACAAGGCACTCGGGGCAGGTAATGGGGACCCCACAAGCCTTCTCACTTCAAACTCCCTGACCCACCTGGGTTCAGTATTTTGACATCCTATATTAAACAAATTAAATGGAAACCTGGTTTGCTGGGAAAGACAAAGCAGACCTTAGGGGAAGAGGCAGAGATAATTTCAGATAAAGGGACAATTGGGGATGACACATTTTGTGATTAGGCAACTCTCCTTCACAAGCATTGTGTAGTGCCCTGAAAATTCCACACACACACACACCCCAAAAGGTTGTACTACCACAAGCGTCCTTCCCCTTAATTGTTGCTTTGAGAGCCCACGCTTTAGTGCTATGAAGAGAAGTTTGAAGTGTCACAGAATGGATTTCCTCCCTGGGAACACCTGGGCCTCCAGATGCCTCTTTAAATTGCTCTGGATTCATGGACAAAATGCAAGACAAAAAAGCACTAATAAGACATAACTAGGAAGCTAAAGATTGAAATTCCACAAATACAGTGGTGCTTAAAGTTTGTGAACCTTTTGAATTTTCAGTATTTCTGCATAAATGTGATCTAAATTTTATTTGATCTCCAATCCAGTACCAAAACTTTGTTGTTGTTATTGTTGTTGCGAAGTTGTGTCTGACCCATCGCAACCCCATGAACAACATTCCTCCAGGCCTTCCTGTCCTCTACCATCTTCTGGAGTCCATTTAGGCTCACAGCTACTGCTTCAGTGACTCCATCCAGCCACCTCATTCTCTGTCGTCCCCTTCTTCTCTTGCCCTCAACCTTTCCCAGCATGAGGCTCTTCTCCAGTGAGTCCTTCCTTCTCATTAGATGGCCAAAGTATTTGAGTTTCAACTTCAGGATCTAGCCTTCTAAAGAGCAGTCAGGGTTGATCTCCTCTAGGTCTGACCGGTTTAATGGCCTTGCAGTCCAAGGGACTCGCAGGAGTCTTCTCCAGCACCATAGTTCAAAGGCTTCAATTCTTTGGCGCTCAGCTTTTCTTACGGACCAAATTTCACAGCCATACATTGCAACTGGGAAGACCATAGCCTTAACTGTACACACTTTTGTTTGCAGGGTGATGTCTCTGCTTTTTAGTGTGCTGTCTAGATTTGCCATGGCTTTCCTCCCCAGGAGCAAGTGTCTTTTAATTTCTTGGCTACAGTCCCCATCTGCAGTGATCTTGGAGCCCAGGAAAATAAAATCTGTCACTACCTCCATTTCTTCCCCATCTATTTGCCAGGAATTGAGAGGGCCGGATGCCATGATCTTGGTTTTCTTAATGTTAAGTGTTATGTACTGGGCTCTTAAAGAATACCACGTGGGTTGCTAGAGCAGCTAACGGCTCTCCAGTAACCCAGACTACAAGTCTCCTGTGCTGCAGTTGGCTATCTCCAGGTGGCAATGGTTGATTCAAACCTATTGGCTGCCGCCTAAGGGCTAGACTATATATTGCAGCTAGTTGCAGCCTTTTCCCCAGTACAGTTTATACACAAAATAAACTATGAGTTACCTTGTACTCAGCTTTGTGTTTTCATTCCTGCGCCAAAGAACCCGCTATTTAACAGTGGTGATGAAGGTGGGATTCTGCTTCACTGATTAAGAGTTGAAGTCTACGAGGGAAAGGCAGCGCACGCAGGAGGGAAAAGGCATTTCCCCCCCCCTCTCAAGGTCAGCTAGCAAGCTACGCTAGCGACCTCGTGCTCAGTGGACTCATTCCCTGAGCCTGGAAGCAGGATCCGGAAGAACGCAGGAACCAGCAAAAGGTCGGGAAACTGAGAGAATTCAACATGAAACATCCGGAAGAATGGCCATCGTATCTATCACAAGTAGAAAACTACCTTAGGGCCAATCAGATCGCGAAAGAAGGACTGAAGGCCGCAACACTACTCTGCGTGTGTGGCCCAGCAACCTTTGATTTGGCTGAGAACCTTTTCGTGCCAATACCGATCGAAGCAATCTCCTACACAGACCTCAAAAAGAAGCTAACCGGGCACTTCCAGCCCAAGATGTCTGAAATGGCTTGGCGGTTCAAGTTCAACCAAAGAGTTCATAGCGGGCCTGAGGCAGGCTGCACACCTTTGCAAGTTTTCAAATTTAGAAGAGCGACTACAAGACCGGCTTGTCTGCGGCCTACGGGACAGAATGTTTCAGCAGAGACTCTTTGCTAGACCAAATTTAATGTTTTCTGAAGCACAAGATGAGGTGATGGCCGACGAAGCTGCCGGGGGCACCGTTCAAACAGTGCAGCCCACCAAATCAACAAAGTTTGAAGAAACGGTCCACTGTGAGGACTCCAAATGCACCAAAGAATTCTCCGAGGAGGAAGAACCTGAAATCAACCGACTCCAAAAGCAGCCCAATGCACAACACCGAAATAGCCAACAGCAAGAGGACAATTACAAGGCAGTTCTCTTACCAAGATGTAATGGGTGCAGCGGCAATCATTTTCCCACCAACTGCAGATTTCGATCAGCCATGTGCAGAGTTTGCGGAAGGACAGGCCACATCACAGTGGTTTGCAGAGCCTGCCAGAGACACCGGCCACCCAAACACTAGAAGAGGTACTGGGGCCCAGGGTCCAGTTAGTATGTTTTTTCAGAATCCATAGAAGTGTGTGCCGCACCGGGGCTCGACGACCCGTCAAACCCAAACTTAAGCTCATGATAGAGCTACAAGGAGTTCCATGTAAGTTGGAATTGGACTCTGGCTCTGCAGTTTCAGTTATTTCTTAAGACACTTTTAACTTCATGTGTAGGCGCAGTAACAATTGGGCCAAACTAAGACCCTCAGATATAATCCTAATGGATTTTCAAACTGCTCACGTTAAAGTTATGGGAGAAGCCACTTTGTTGGTAAAGTTTAAAGGGTTTTTGGGGCACCTGGATGTAATAGTAGTAGGGGGCCAGAGAACGAATCTCATTGAACTCGATTGATTTGATGCCTTAGGTATTCAGATTACTATCATAAACCGGACACAAACTGCAGACCTCGCATCAGTATGTGAGGAATATGCAGATGTTTTTGATTCATTCCTAGGCACATACATAGGCCCGCCTATCTCATTTAAGTTAGATCCCAACGTAGTTCCAATCAGGGTTAAGCCTCGTAGGGTCCCCTTTGCCTTAAAACATAAAATTGATTCTGAAATTGATAAGCTCGTAGAACAGGGCGTGTTACAGCCTGTTGATGGTGGGGAGTGGGAAACTCCTATAATCACTCCACTTAAAGCAGACATGTCAAACACAAGGCCCGGGGGCCGGATCCGGCCTGCGAAGTGGTTTCATGCGGCCCGCGAAGCCATCCTGGAAACAGGGAGGGAACGGCCCCCACTGCCTTGGCCCTGGCCCAGAGACCCTCCTCCTGCCAGAGACCCTCAGATCTGTCCCACTCTGCCCAGGCCCCCATAGGCACCCTTGATGCGAATGATGTAGAGCTGGCCACGCCCACCCAGTAGGTCATACGCACTCTAGCCACGCCCTCCCAGTAGGCCACGCCCACCCCGGCCATACTCACCCGGCCCCCTGAGGGCAACCGCAATGCTGATGCGGCCCTCAATGAAAATGAGTTTGACATCCCTGACTTAAAGCCAACAGGGAAGTTCGCATTTGTGCTGACTATAAATGCACTCTAAATAAAGCCCTAGGGACGCGGTGGCTCAGTGGGTTAGGACGCTGAGCTTGTCGATCTGAAGGTCGGCAGTTTGGCGGGTCGAATCCCGAGTGCCGCGTAGCAGAGTGAGCGCCTGTTACTCGTCCCAGCTTCTGCCCACCTAGCAGTTCGAAAGCACGTAAAAAATGCAAGTAGAAAAATAGGAACCACTCCGGTGGGAAGGTAACAGCGTTCCGTGCGCCTTTGGCGTCTAGTCATGCCGGCCACATGATCACGGAGACGTCCTCGGACAAGCGCTGGCTCTTCGGCTATGAAACGGAGATGAGCACCGGCCCCTAGAGTCGGAAACGACTAGCACGCATGTGCGGGGGAACCTTTACCTTTACCTTTAAATAAAGCCCTCAAGCAACACATTTACCTGACCCCAATGGTCAATCATATTTTAGCCTCCTTGCAAGGGGGTACTATTTTTGCTAAACTTGATTTAGTACAGGCCTATCAGCAATTGCCGGTTGATGAGGCCACAGCTGCGGCTCAAACAATTGTGACTCACAGGGGAGCTTTCAAAGTTAAACGCTTACAGTTTGGAGTCAGTGTTGCACCGGGTATTTTTCAGGGAAACATGGAGCATACTCAAGGGTATTCAGGGTGTCTGCCCTTATTTTGATGATGTTCTTATTGCAGGCGAATCCCCAGAAGTGTTGGCCAGTAGGCTCAGGGCTGTCTTGCAGAGGCTTCATGAAGCAGGCCTCAAATTAAAAAAGAACAATTATATTATTGGGGTGTCTTCAACAGAATTACTGGGTTTCCGAATTGATGCTAACGGCATTCATCCCGCTGATTCTAAAGTGAAGGCTGGAAGTAATTCCAGTTCCTAACATGACTACTGCTAGGACCATACAGGTACTGAGAAAACTCTTTGCTACACATGGGTTGCCAGATGTCAGACAATGAGGCCCAATTCACTCCTTCCTTAGAGCTAATCTCATCAGACATGCAATGTCTGTGCCTTTTCATCCATCTTCTAATGGTCAAGCTGAACGCATGGTGAGGACAATGAAGGAAGCACTCAAGCGCATTGTCACAGGTGACTGGCATCACAGATTGGCAGATTTTTTTCTATGCCCTGCACTGCTACAGGCAAAAGTCCTGCAGAACTATGTTGGGGGAGGCGTTTGATTACTAAACTGGGCAGGTTGCATCCAGATAGAGTGGCAGCAGAAGCCTCTCGACCAAAACCCTCAAGGGGGCTGCACATGTGCGATTGGGTTTGGGCCAGGAACTATGGTCATGGGAATTTGTGGGTTCCTGGTCAAATTACCAAGCCATCCAGACCCCTAACTTATGAAGTGGGGTTGGAGGAAGGGCAAGTTGTCAGACGACACATTGATCAGCTCAGGAAACGGTTTCCAGAATGGCCACTAAGTGAGGACTGCATCGTAAGTCCCTCCCAAGGTCCTCAAACTTGTGGCCAAGCCAGTCCTCACATGGACTCTCTGGACTTTTCCTTCTTAACTGAGGCAGAACTGAAGGGAGAACTGGGGAGCCCTGGAGTGCAACATGGGTCCCCTGAAGGAGCAAGTCTACCGAACTTCAACAACCGCTGTGCCTACTCTGCCAAACTCTGGGGTGAGCCAACCTGGAAAGGCCAGCCAGAGTGCATCGAATCCCCTTGACTCAGGAGCACAAAGGGACACAAGTCTACCCAACCCACTGGGTAAGCTGGTAGACCACGATGGGAACTCCAAGATGTTCCTCTAGGGCAGACATGTCAAACACAAGGCCCGGGGGCCAGATCCGGCCCGCGAAGTGGTTTCATGCGGCCCGCGAAGCCATCCTGGAAACAGTGAGGGAACGGCCCCCACTGCCTTGGCCCTGGCCCAGAGACCCTCCTCCTGCCAGAGACCGTCAGATCTGTCCCACTCCTGCCCAGGCCCCCATAGGCACCCTTGATGTGAACGATGTAGAGCTGGCCATGCCCACCCAGTAGGCCATACGCACTCTAGCCACGCCCACCCAGTAGGCCACGCCTACCCTGGCCATACCCACCCGGCCCCCTGAGGGCAACCGCAATGCTGATGCGGCCCTCAATGAAATTGAGTTTGACACCCCTGCTCTAGGGCACACAAGCCTTCTTCCTATCTTGCAGATTACGTTGTAAAATAAAGAGCTATATATTGTTGTAATTCCTGTTGCCACTACACTACAGAAACTAGTGCTATGATGTAACTGTCTAATAGTGCCATTTTTGAAGCCTATTCATTGAGACGTTGTTTAATAACATTGTAACCTACATTGTTGGGGTTTTTTTACTTTTATTATTATTATCACTTTTATTTTAGTGTGTTTGGATAATGAGTCTTGACAATTGTTGAGACTAATTGGTGTTATTATGGTCTGGTCTAAGAGGGAAGGGGTGTTATGTACTGGGCTCTTAAAGAATACCACGTGGGTTGCTAGAGCAGCTAACGACTCTCCAGCAACCCAGACTACAAGTCTCCTGTGCTGCAATTGGCTATCTCCAGATGGCAATGGTTGATTCAAACCTATTGGCTGCTGCCTAGGGGCTAGACTATATATTGCGGCTAGTTGCAGCCTTTTCCCCAGTACAGTTTCTGCATGAAATAAACTATGAGTTACCTTGTACTCAGCTTTGTATTTTCATTCCTGCGCCAAAGAACCCGCTATTTAACATTAAGTTTCAACCCAACTTTTGCACTCTCCTTCTTCACTCGCAACAAGAGGCTCTTTAGTTCCTGTTCACTTTCTGCCATTAGAGTGGTATCCTGCATATCTTAGATTGTTGATATTTCTCCCAGCAATCTTAATTCCAACTTTTGATTCATCTAGCCCTGTCTTTCTCATGATGTGCTCGGCATATAAGTTAAACAGGCAGGTGACAGTATACAGCCTTGCCAGATTCCTTTCCCAATTTTGAACCAATCAGTGGTTCCGTGTCCAGTTCTCACTGTTGCTTCTTGGCCCACATATAGGTTTCTCAAGAGACAAATAAGATGGTCTGGTACGCCCATCTCTTTAAGAACTTGCCACAGTTTGTTATGATCCACACAATCAAAGGCTTTAGCATAGTCAATGAAGCAGAAGTAGATGTTTTTCTGGAACTCTCTAGCTTTCTCCATGATCCAGCGTATGTTGGCAATTTGATCTCTAGTTCCTCTGCCTCTTTGAAATCCTGCCTGTACTTCTGGTAGTTCTCAATCCACATACTGCTGGAGTCTAGCTTGTAGAATTTTAAGCATAACTTTACTAGCATGTGAAATGAGTGCAATGGTGCAATAGTTTGAACATTCTTTGGCACTACCTTTCTTTGGAATTGGAATGTAAACTGATCTTTTCCAATCCTGTGGCCACTGTTGAGTTTTCCAAATTTGTTGGCAAATTGAGTGTAGCACTTTTACTGCATCGTCTTTTAAGATTTTGAATAGCTGAGCTGGAATACTGTCACCTCCACTAGCTTTGTTGTTGCTCAGCTTTCCTAAGGCCCATTTCACTTCACATTCTAGGATGTCTGGCTCAAGGTCAGTGACCACCTCATCGTGGTTATTAGGGATTTTAAGTTTGTTCTTGTATAGTTCTTCTGTGTAATTTTACCACCTCTTCTTAATCTCTTCTGCCTCTGTTAGGTCCCTGACATTTTGGTCCTTTATCATGCCCATTTTTACATGAAACGTTCCCTTCATCTCTCCAATTTTCTTGAAGAGATCTCTGGTCCTTCCTATTCTATTGTTTTCTTCTATTTTTTTTTACACTGTTCATTTAAGAAGGCATTCTTATCTCTTCTAGCTATTCTCTGGAATTCTGCATTTACTTGGGCATATCTTTCTTTTTCTCTCTTGCCTTTTGCTTCCCTCCTTTCCTCAGCTATTTGCAAAGCTTCCTCGGACAGCCATTTTGCTTTCTTGCATTTCCTTTTCTTTGGGATGGTTTTGGTTGCTACCTGTTGTACAATGTTGCAAACCTCTGTCCATAGTTCTTCAGGCACTCGTGTCTATCAGATCTAATTCCTTAAATCTATTTGTCACCTCTACTGTATATTCAACAGGGATATGATTTAATTCATACCTGAGTGGCCTAGTGCTTTTCCCTACTTTCTTCAGTTTAAGCCTAAACTTTGCAATGAGAAGCTCATGGTCTGAGCCACAGTCAGCTCCTGGTCTTGTTTTTACTGACTGTATAGAGCTTCTCCATCTTTGGCTGCAGAGCACATAGTCAATCTGATTTCTGGGTTGACCGTCTGGTGATGTCCATGTGTAGCGCCGTCTCTTGGGTTGTTGGAAAAGAGTGTTTGGTATGACCATTGTATTCTCTTGACAAAATTCTATCGGCCTGTGCCCTGCTTCATTTTGTACTCCAAGGCCAAATTTGCTTGTTATTCCGGTTATCTTTTGGCTTCCTACTTTAGCATTCCAGTCCCCCATGATGATAAGGACATCATTTTTTGGTGTTAGTTCTATAAGGTGCTGTAGGGCTTCATAGAACCGGTCAATTTCATCCTCTTCAGCACTAGTGGTTGGGGCATAGACTTGGACTAGTGTGATATTGAATGGTTTGCCTTGGATTCAAACAGATCATTCTGTCATTTTGAGGATTGTATCCCAGTATTGCTTTTCCTACTCTTTTATTGACTCTAAGGCTACTCCATTTCTTCTGAGGAATTCTTGCCCGCAGTAGTATACCTGATGGTCATCTGAATTAAATCCACCCATTCCTGTCCATTTTAGTTCTCTGATTCCTAAGATGTCGATGTTCAGTCTTGTCATCTCTAGTTTGATGACCACGTCCAGCTTTCCTTGATTCATGGATCTTACATTCCAGGTTCCTATGGAGAAAAAATCTTACATCACTGGACTTTCCTTTCACCACCAGACACATCCACAGCTGAGCATCCTTTCGGCTTTGGCCCAGTCGCTTCATTCTTTCTGGCGCTACTAGTACTAGCCCTCTGCTCTTCCCCAGTAGCTGAAATGGAAATTAACATAATTAAAAGAACAATGTTTGTTTTTGGTAGATGAATTTTACCTTCTTTCATGTTTGTTTCATTAAATGCCTCTTCCTTGAGTGGGCATCCATCTGTTTCGGACAGTGATCATCACATCATCACATCACATAAAAAGTATTCTATTGTGGGAATTTGGTGCAGGTCACCTGCTGAAGCAGAAGTGGATCAGAAGATCTCTTTCTAAATCAACCTTGGAATTCCTTTGGAGATCAAGAGTGTTGGTCAACCCACTGCTAGGAAAGAGAAGTCTAAGAGACGTATGGCCTCTCTTGGTGGTGAGAATTTTCTCAGAAAGTAGAAGGGACAAGGGATCCAGCTCTCTGGCCCCAAATGCTGCCTAGGAGAGAGGAACTGGCTGATGAATTGGAAGAGTCAGGAATCTTGGTGAACAAAATCTCCCCATGTGGGAGTAAAAAAGGAACTTGATGAGGAAAAGCTGAGACAATCAATTGTGTGCCATGGACTTTGGGATGGAACTTCTAAAGGATGTTCAGAACCAAAAAGGGAAGAAGAACCTGAAAAGGAGATACTAAAAACACATACGAATAATCTCCAGGAGAAGAAAAATGGGAAAAGCAGAGGCCTGCCGAGGCAAATGGGGAGCTGTTTGACTTGCCAAGAAGGATAATGGATCTAGGGTGCAGTCTCCTGGATGTCTAGGGTGAAGTCAGGGAGGCTCAAGTTCTGCTTGAGAGGTTGAGGGCAATAGAGGAACAGCCAACCTAGAATCATGATAGATTCCACCTGATGGGAAGTTTTCAGACTGGGTGGCTGAATCAGATCAGAGGTTGGATAACATAACATTTATTTAGTAAATTTCTATGGCCACCTATCTCGGGGCAACTAACAGTATGAAAAAAGATTTTTAAAAAACATGCAGAAAATAGAAAATAGAAGGCTGTTCTCCAGAGCACCTGAAAGCAGGACAAGAAGCAATGGATGGAAACTAGTCAAGGAGAGAAGCAACCTAGAACTAAGGAGAAACTTCCTGACAGTGTGAACAATTAATCAGTGGAACAACCTGCCTCCAGAAGTGGTGAATGCTCCAACACTGGAAGTTTTTAAGAAGAGACTGGACAGCCATTTGTCTGAAATGGTATAGGGTTTCCTGCCTTAGCAGGGGGTTGGACTAGATGACCTCCATGGTCCCTTCCAACTTCTTCTTCTTCTTCTTCTTCTTCTTCTTCTTCTTATTATTATTATTATTATTATTATTATTATTATTATTATTATTATTATCCAGCAGCCAGGGGAAAATGACAAAACTTCACTCCAGCTTTCAGCTTGGCTAGGAGACAGCCAGAGGCCAGACTCTGGCACAAAGCCAAGCCCGCAAGGCTGTGTGGAAGGCCAACAGGGACGGGGCCAGTCTAATCTTTTGTGGAGGTTCACTACAGTAAGAAAGGCTCCTCCTGGACCCTCTCAGCTGATCGCAGATGGGCCCTGCAGCTCATCCTGCAGGGAAATGCTGCTGGAGGGAGAGCAACTCGTGGGTAGCCTGGCCCCAAACCATGAAAGGTTCAAAGGTAACACCAGCACGTCACCTTGTACCCAGAAGCAGCCTGGCAGCCTGTGCGGCCTATCGAACAGAGGTGTAACAGGTACCAAACAGCAGGTACCTGAAACGTCTCACTCATTTGGCACTGTATTTGGCACCAGTTGAAGCTTTCAAAAACTCTTCAAGGGCAGCCCCATGCAGAGGGCATTCCAGTAATGCAAGCAGGATTTAAGATACCTTTTGATCCATACCTTATGTAATCCTTCTTTATTAAAAAGAAAAGAAACAGGAATGGTCAGATGGCACTCCGGGCTTTCCTTTTTCGTTTATGTGAATAAAGAGGCTATCGGTTCATCCAGGCAAATTGAGAAAAAAATAGTTTTTTACTTGGGTACAACTGCATTGAAAAAGTGGGACTTAATAATCTAATGAAACATTTAATTTCTATTGATTCCTGTTTCATAGAACTTGATGTGCAATAAGTGTGGCTTATTAATGAAAACCAATCCCACCATTTAATGAAGAAACATGTACTAGAACAATCCAATTCTAAGCAGAAGTAGAACCAGCTAGTCCAGGAGGGCAGCCATTGCTTCTGAACTTCAAAACTTCTAATGCTGTTTTAATTATTATGTCATATTAGCAATATAAAAGATGGGAAGTAAAATAGGGGGGAGGGGGAGAACTCATTGGCATGCCTGCTTCACCATCCACACTCAAACAGGGATGTCTATCAAGCTGTTTCTCCTCATGCTTTCAGCTCTCTAAAGAAAGCAATTAGGACCAAATTGTGTAAATGTTATAAAGACCAAGAATTGCTACCCATTTCAAAAGGATAACTTTGCATGGAAGATGTTAGTTCTGTCAGTCTTACATTCCCAAACCGCTGCTTTTTTTTTGAAGTGTCATTTTAACATTAGTTAAATTGTATTTTTTAGACTCTATTCCTGAAATTGTGAATAAGGATAATGAGAAAGTCACTCCTATTTGAGATTGTAGGTGTCATGTCACCACGACTTCCAACACTGATGTCTTATTAGCAATCCCATAACTTTCTGGTGGTTCTTATCTCTGTTAAAATAGAGCTTTTTAAAACTACTGCCTGATTTTTTAACTCCTTTGACATTTCTCATTTTGAAGGACTCGTGATAAATGTTTATTAAAGCCTGTGGCCTAATTTAGAACGAAGCATCTTGGAATTTGAGTGTTTTGCTTTCCTGTGTCTAGAAAGAGGCAGGAAAACTCCTGAGCCAGTTGGGCTGGTTTCTGCAAAGGGCCTGCTCCCCACGCACCCACCCTGGCCTGCTCTCCTTCCTCTCTTTGGCTGCTGCTCCCAGGTCATGCAGGGAAACCAGGGTGGAAGGGCAGCCGAAAACAGGGCCAAGGGAATGGCTTTTGCTGGCTCCTCTCCTCCTCCTCGCTTCTGCCTCCCCTTCACAAGTAATGTAATTGCTGCCTCTGTAGTCTTTGACTGTAAGGGATGCAATATTTATTTTTTTTATTTATTTATGAAATTTATAGGCCTCCCATCTTACCTCAAGGTAATATCCAGTTTGGTTGCTGTCTGTGTAGACTTTTAGCCGCTCTATTAAGACGGAACATAGTCCATGGTGGAGGGAGACCATGCTTCAGATTCCCAAGAGCCCACATGTGACTGTGGTGCACCTGAACAAATGATAACACAGATAGTTCAAGAATGTCTCCCTCAGCAAATTTCAAGGTACTTGGATCAGAATAAGACAACTCGGTGCAGCCAGCTTGCCACCACCAAGTCACTCTTGCAAAGTCTTGCCGGCCCTGGTCAGTTGTGAGACTGAGTTTCAGAGAACTCAGCTATAAAAAACACTTTCCACAACTGTTCTCTTCCATCAACTTTTTTGCTATTTCTTTGGCTAGCTCTTCAAAACCAGATGATTCTAGATGACCACATCCACCATTATTGTCCAGCATATCTAAAAAGTATGTAATGGGGAAGGCTGAATGTAAGACTTAATCTTTTGTCTTTACTGAAACTATTAACTAGGTACACCCATGGAGGGGGAGGGAAGACAAAAAAGTCAAGATGGTGACCATAACTGCTTGGCAAAAGCTGGGGCTTCTATCACATGGTCCATCCTGACTTTTCTAACACCTCCTCTGCAGATACCCCTGTTTTAACTGCAATTATACCTGATTATCCTTAGCTGTCTTAGCTCTCATTGGCATTTTTGTGGTTGTGTTGCTTTTATTATTTCTAGTGTAGTTATTCATATGTTTTGAAACTTATTTTATTTTTATTTTATTTTTTTATTTTAATTCCATTTATATCCCGCCCTTCTCCGAAGACTCAGGGCGGCTTACAAGCTTAGCAGTAGCCTTCATTCTATGTATATGCCTGCTTATTAGGGCTTTCACACACACCCCAAGCGGCATTATTACAAAGTCAGCTTAATTGCCCCCAACAATCTGGATCCTCATTTTACCTACCTCGGAAGGATGGAAGGCTGAGTCAACCTTGAGCCTGGTGGGATGTGAACCTGCACTAATTGCAGGCAGCTGGTGTTACTTAAGGAGGCATTAGCCCACTGCTCCACCAAGGCTCCATTTAATCTACTTTTGGTGCCTTTACCACATAAATATGCTAGAGATAATGAATTAATTAATACACTCATAAACATATCCTTTTCAGAACTTCTAAGCCTCTTCCTTATAAGTGTGCAAAGCCCAGGGGGACCTCCAAAGTCCCTTCCAGTTCTATTGTATTCCAAGTAGCCAAAGGCATGTAATGAAGCACAACTTCATTATCCACTTCCTTCGAAGCCCTCCTGCAATTAAAGTGGGTGAAGGGGCTGCCTGGGAGGATCATCCATGCCAGCAGACAAATGTTTCACTGCTCTGGCTACCCTGACAGGAGAGCTTGCTGACTGTGAGACTTGGAGGGAGCCAGAGATCCACGGGATTCAGGGCCTGCTCAGTCCTGGGGTAGGCTACTCCTGCCTAAGCGTAGGCCTTAATACATTTCTCACTGAAAGGAAAGGGAGAGTTAGATAGTGAATGTAACGATTGTATAACTGTGGATCTCTATGACTCTGAGATGTTGACCTGTTCTCTTCACATCTATTTCCTGCCTGTAGACAAACTCAGCAGGGAGCTGCCTTTTTTTTCTTCCCGTTTATGATGTCCTCACAACCATATAGGTAGCAGCAGACACTAAAAACTGCACATTTTGATAGAAATCAACCTTTTGCTTTTTTATCAGCAAAGCTGTTTTGTAAATTGTCTTTAAAATCTTTCACATAATGTGTGTTGTTAACTTTTTTAACAGCCGATCTTGGGCTGGTTTTGTCCTTCCTAATTACATTTGACAGAGTGGTTTATTTGGGCTTAATCTGATGCTGAGAATAAATTCAAGAGCTAGTAGGAGTAGAGGAACAGAGGTAAAAGAAGGTGCAGATTGACAGAATGGGAAAGTACAAGTGCAAATTACTTGGAGGGCAAATTTCTAAAACTCTGTGAATGATGTACACGGGAAACAGAGATGCAACCATATGATGCTGGCAAAGATGATGAAGTGGCATTCAGAGAAGCAAATAAAATTTTTGGCCTTATGCATCATTTGCATAAAAAGGGACGCGGTGGCTCAGTGGGTTAAGACGCTGAGCTTGTCGATCAGAAGGTCGGCAGTTTGGCGGGTCGAATCCCGAGTGCCGCGTAGCAGAGTGAGCGCCTGTTACTCGTCCCAGCTTCTGCCAACCTAGAAGTTCGAAAGCACGTAAAAATGCAAGTAGAAAAATAGGGACCACTACAGTGGGAAGGTAACAGCGTTCCGTGCGCTTTTGGCGTCTAGTCATGTCGGCCACATGACCACAGAGAAGTCCTCGGACAAGCGCTGGCTCTTCGGCTTTGAAACGGAGATGAGCACCGGCCCCTAGAGTCGGAAACGACTAGCACGCATGTGCGGGGGAACCTTTACCTTTACCTATCATTTGCATAAGGAGGTAGATTTTTCGTAAGTTGTTCTAGAAATCAGGACCAGAAACAAGAAAACAACTTCAAGCAAGGAAAAGGAAGTAGAGGTCAGTTGAACATCAGCAAACTTATCTTAATAGGAAGAGTTATTTACTAGTGGAACAGGTACTCTAAAGGGACCTGATTCTCCTTTTTGGGATATCGTTAAAAAGAGACATAAAAAGATGGCCATTTGCAGTGGGCATGACTTTGGACTCTATGTCTAAGACCCATTCCAATTCTTACATTTTAGGGTTCATATTCATTTCTCATTTTCTCCTCCCCCATGTCTATATTATATCTGAAGTACAACTTTGCAACTCCTAAATGCATTCAACCTTAATCGAATCACTTGGGACACATGTTTTGCAAGCAAAGCACTGCTGCACAAAACAGGAAATGCATCCATCTACCAGTATCAACTTCCAGACCCTCTCAGAAAACTATCCAGATCATAAACTGTTCTTCCTGGAGAAAGACAATAGTCAAGACCCGAAGTTAATGATGTGCCTTGGACCAGAGAGAAGATGAACATGGCCTGGTTTCAGCCTCAGGAAATGCAAATTTCAGGTTTTAAAATTCAGAACTGTCTTCATCCCGTGTGAGAGTTACATTTCTCTACCTGCTAGAGAACAGAATTGAAATTAATAGTACATTTTTTTCTTTTTTACATAGGTGTCATAACTCACTCCAATCCACATCTTAAGAAAGAAAGACTCTTGGAGACAAGATTATCCAAGCAGGAACTTTTACTAAGATATAGATGATAGAGGGTATAATAGACAGGATCAGAAGAATCCCCTCACAGATCGATATTTTTAAAGTGTCCCAAAAAAACCTCCACCCCTCCGTTCATACGGTCAGTCCTGGATCAGCCAAGTTCCATGTGGCAAGCCCCTTGTGGGAAAGGGAGAACCATCAGTCCATTCATAGCGCAATCACTCCCTCCCCTTCACATTACATCCGGAGAAACAAACCAGAATTCCCCCCAACCCCTTTCTTAGTTGCTCGTAAGATAAGAGAGAGAGAGAATGCCTCTCATCGATCTTATTGTGATGGCCAACAGGCAGGCTAGATAAACAAAAAGTTATTTATTTATTTATTTATTTATTTATTATATTTGTATACCGCCCTTCTCCCAAAGGACTCAGGGCGGTGAACAGGGCACATATAAAATACAAGATACAAAAGTTAAAAAAGAATTAAATATAAGCCCGAGCTAAAACAATAAATAACAATGTACAAACCACAATAAAAACCCCAACACATCCCCCATCAGGCCAGGCCGGCTTGTTCAAATATAAAGGTCTTCAGATCGCGTCGGAAGGAGCGAAGGTCAGGCGCCATCCGGAGCTCAACCGGCAACTGATTCCATAAGTCCGGGGCGCCCACAGAGAAGGCCCTCCCCCTGGGGGCCACCAGACAACATTCTGTGACCGGCGGCACCCTGAGGAGGCCCTCTCTGTGGGAACGCACAGGGCGGAGGGAAGTTGACGCCGGCAGCAGGTGATCCCCGAGGTACTCCGGACCCATGCCATGTAGGGCCTTAAAAACCATTACCAAAACCTTGAATCTCACTCGGAAGACAACTGGTAGCCAATGCAGCTCGCGGAGCAGAGGTGTAACATGGGAGTATCGGGAGACTCCCAACACAACTCTCGCGGCTGCATTCTGTACCAGTTGGAGCCTCCGAGTGGTCTTCAAGGGCAGCCCCATGTAGAGAGCATTGCAGTAGTCAAGGCGAGAGGTCACGAGCGCATGAGTGACCGTACACAGGGCATCCCGGTCTAGATAGGGCCGCAACTGGCGCACCAGGCGAACCTGGGCAAAAGCCCCCCGAGTCGCCGCCACTATATGATCTTCCAAAGTAAGCCGCGAATCTAGGAGGACTCCCAAGTTGCAGGCCCTATCTACGGGGGGTAATAGTTCACCCCCCATGGAAAGAGGTGGAATATTCTGAATATCCCGGGATGCCGGTATGCACAGCCACTCAGTCTTGTCGGGGTTGAGTTGAAGTCTGTTCCTCCCCATCCAGACCCGAACCGCTTCCAGGCAACGGAACATCACGTCGAGGGCATCACCGGGGTGGTTTGGGATCGAAATGAAAAGCTGGGTATCATCAGCATACTGATGATACCCAACTCCAAAACCACGAATGATCTCACCCAGCGGTTTCATGTAGATGTTGAGCAGGAGAGGCGAGAGGACCGACCCCTGAGGAACTCCACAAACGAGAGACCTCGAGGTCAACCTCTGCCCCCCTGCCAACACCGACTGCGAACGTCCCAGGAGAAAGGAGGAGAACCACTGAAGAACCGTGCCTCCCAATCCCCTGAGATGCCGCAGCAGGATACCATGGTCGATGGTATCGAAAGCCGCTGAGAGGTCTAATAGGACTAGGACAGAGGAATATCCCCTGTCCTGAGCCCTCCAGAGATCATTCACCAGAGCGACCAATGCCGTCTCCGTGCTGTTCCCGGGCCTGAAACCCGATTGGTACAGGTCTAGATAATCCAGTTCATCCAGGACCAGAGGGAGCTGATGCACCACCACACTCTCAACAACCTTCGCAAGGAAGCGAAGGTTGGAGACCGGACGAAAGTTATTTAACACAGCTGGGTCCAGGGCAGGCTTCTATCACCAAAGAAGCAGATATAACCGCCTGGAACCAGCCTCGTGTCCCCTCCCAGGCTGCATAAACCAGCCAGGAAGGGCACGGGTCCAATAAACATGTGGTGGAGCTCAACCTCCCCATAATCCTGTCCACTTCCTCCGGGGTCACAGAATCAAACTCCTCCCAGATAACATCAACAAGACCGTCCGCGTCCTGATCGTCAGACTCTGCCCAGTTGGAGTCCAGTCCGGTCCGAATCCGAGCGATTTTGTCCGTCAGATGTTGACTAAACTCCTCGGCACAACCCTGCAAGGGTTCCTCCCTCACCTCCTGATTAAGGAGGGAGCGGTTCACCCTAAACAGGGTGGCCGGGCAGTTATCTGCGGACGCAATAAGGGCAGAGAAATAATTAGACCTCGCCGCCCTTATCGCAGCGAGATAAGACCTAATATAGGTTCTTAGTCGCAATCAGTCGGATTCGGATCGGCTAGACCTCCAACAGCTCTCTAGGCCCCGTCTCCGACGCTTCATCTCCCGCAGCTCCGCAGAGAACCATGGAGCTCGCTGAGATCTGCACCGGGTCAGGGGCCGCAAGGGTACAACTCGGTCAAGTGCCTCAGTGGCTGCCCTTTCCCAGGCTTCCACTAAGGCATCCGCCGAGTTGTGAGCTACGGAGGCAGGTGGGGATCCCAGCACTGCCTGGAACCTATCAGGATCCATTAAGCGCCTGGGGCGGTACCATCTGGTTGGCTCCATACACCCACGGCGGGGGGTGGCAAAACGGAAGACCAGCTGCAGGAAATGATGATTGGTCCATGACAGGGGCATAACAATTGGGGAGCCCCCACCAAGATCATCTAACCACCGTCCAAATAAGAAAACCAAGTCAAGGGTGTGGCCTCGCACATGAGTCGGTCCAAGAATTACTTGCGTCAGGTCCATGGCCGTCATGGAAGCCATGAACTCCCGAGCTAACTCAGATGATCCTCCTAGGGATGGTAGATCACCAACCCCAAGTAGCTCAGGTAGGGCTGCTGCTGCGCGACTAGGCAAAAGATACACCAGCAGCAAGCCCAACTGCGCCCCAGAACCACATCTCAAAAAGAGACTCACACCCGACTATCTGGGGAACGGTGGTCTCCCGCGGACACAAGGTCTCCCTAATAACTACCGCCACTCCCCCGCCCCTACCTTGAGCCCGAGGCCGGTGTAGCACCCGGAAACCCGGTGGGCAAAGATCAACCAAAGGAACACCACCCTCTGGGCCCAACCAAGTCTCCGTGATGCAAGCCAGTTACATCTAAGGGGAGGAAATGGAGGCAATAAACTCCCCTGTTTATTCCCTTTCCTCCTTGGGAATGGCAGAATCCAAGGGGGGGATGAGATTTGGGTTTGCACAGAAAGAGAGTTAGAAATGAAATATAAATGGATTCTGACAGTAGGTTTCGGAATAATATATTAAGACTTCAGTGTGCATGCCTGAAGGGTTCTCCTCCCTCCACCCAAAATGGAAACCGTCGCACTGCTGGCTCTGCACGTGGCCTGGGGCTCCAATGCACACTGGTGTGTGTGTGTGTGTGTGTGTGTGTGTGTGTGTGTGTGTGTGTGTG
>JAKJMR010000204.1:559382-582147 GCA_024449315.1 Daboia siamensis | reverse complement strand
TCAAACTTGGCCCTTTTATGATTTGTGGACTTCAACTCCCAGAATTCGTCAGCCAGGCATGAAGTCCACAAGTCATAAAAGGGTCAACTTTGAAGGCCCCTGGTCTAGAGAAAAGAAGGACTAGGGGGGGACATGATACCAGTATTCCAGTATTTGCAGGGTTGTTACAAAGAGGAGGGGTTCAACTTATTTTCCAAAGCACCAGAGGGCAGGACAAGAAACAATGGATGGAAACTAATCAAGGAGAAAAACAACCTGGAATTAAGGAGAAACTTCCTAACAGTGAGGTCAATTGACCAGTGGAACAGCTTGCTCTCAGAAGTTGTAGGTGCTTCATCACTGGAGGTTTTTAAGAAGAGACTGGATAGTCACTTGTTTGAAATGGTATAGCGTCTCCTGGTTGAACAGGGAGAAGAACTCCAAGATCCCTTCCAGCTCTATTCTGATTGATTAATTGATTGATTGAAGTGCCATTTAGGTGATGACTATAGGCAGGTTTTCTGCAGATTCAGTGGTAACCAAAATTGTAGTTTCAGCTTTAGTGTTTTGAACCTTGGAGATGAAAATGATGGTAAGCTGTTAACTCTGCTTAACTTTCAGGCTTATTGTTTTTTATTGATAAGTTCAGAGATGAAACTATAATGCTAGTAGTTTTTGAAGATGTTAAACTTGTTGGCTTATATTTGCCACAGATAGCATGGATTCCGTCTCCAAATAAGTTGTAATGCAATCTGCAAGAGAGAAATCTTAAAATCCTGAAATTCTTCCCTCTATTTGAAACTTACTTAGATGATGTTAAAGAACATTGTAAGCTTTCATCTGTGTACAGATCACAGTAATCTATATGAATGGTTTGAACACTCTAAATTCTGTGTTAATGTTAGCTATTCTATGCTGTCAAAAGCTTGCAGTAAAACAATATTGCCATATTTTCCAAGTATACAAATTGACACAGAAGAAATAGTGCCAAGAAAAGATTCTAGAAAATAATCTTCTGAACTGATCTCCAAGGAATCCTTAAACTCTTGATATTCTCTATCACAAAATTCAGAATGTCCAACTCACACAATTTTCTGCATTGAGATTTATGGCTATTGGTTCATAGGGAGGTCGATACCTTTCTTGTTTTAGAAAATAGCAGACCAACAAACCACAAGACAATCGGTATGCGGGTGGGTGGGGGATCTGTCACCAAGGAAATCTATATTTTGACCTTAGAATGATCCAAAAAATGTTTGCCCATGTAAGTAGTTGTTATACTAATAATAATAATAATCCCCAAGTGAGGCACTACTTTGACATGGTTGTGGGCCTTGTGTGCTATGAGGAAGATGAGAGCTATGCCAGAGATTCAACCTCACTGGACAAGTCTCATCAGAGGAGTCAGACAAAAAGTGTCTCTCCCATAGAAAATATGGTGAGATGTAAATTTCAGAAAGCCATACCAGCTCCGATGTCACCCGAGTTAATAAGGTCTGCACTAGATGGGGTTCCTGGATATCTGGTGAAAAATGAGCAACAGGACTCATTACTGTTGGCTGAGCAATCGGGGCCAGCAGCTGCAGAACTACTGGAAGAAAAAGTGTTTACAAAGGCAAATACACAGTTATTGAAAACAAAGAAATAATGATATGATATTACGGATCAAGTCCAACAAGGATATTTAAAATGAATGCACCAGTTCTGGAAAGAACATTATCCAGAATCAGAAATAACAGCATCCTTCAAGGTGACAACATCAAGCACACTGAAGTCAAGAAAAATGTTAGAAATGAATACATCAAGAGCGAAGAAGATCTTAAAATCCAAACTCAGTGAAGGAAATACCATCAAGGCAATCAACACCTGGGCAATTCCACTCATTAGATACACTACTGGAATAGTGAACTGGACTCAAGCAGAGCTAAAAGTAATAGATAGAAAGACCAGAAAAATAATAAAGGCGATGTTGACAGACTTTACCTACTGAGGAAAATGAGTGGGTGTGGAATGTTACAAGTATATCAGTGGTAGAGGAAGAAAAGGGGGGATGGGAAGAATAGGGCACTGAAGAAGATGCACTGATGCTGAAGAAACAGTAGATCATCTGGTTAGTTGCTGCAAAAAGATCCCCCAAACTGACTACAAACAACAGCATAACAAAGGGGCAACAAAGATCCATTGAAAGATCTGCAAGTGATATAATTTGCCTGCAAGCAAGAACTGGTAGAACCAAAAAGTAGAGAAAGTAATAGAAAATGAAGGTTAAATTGCTCTGGGACTTTAGAATTCAAACAGACAGGCACTTGGAGAGAGCAGAAGAGAAGAGAAAGAATTGGAGAAGATAACAAAATTGTCAGATGTCCAGCTAGTGAATCCAAGAAAGGAACTCCTGGGATATTGTTCTTTCCAAAAGTAATGCTTTTATTGAATACACTACATTAGCACAAAAGAAGCAAAACCAGCTCTGAATTTCCCACTCAAAGATCTGTATAATTAAACATGAATTCCCCCTTTGGCCACTCCCCTTAATCCATTGCATTGTCCTAACACCTATGCTCCATTTGTTATGGGAAATGTCTGGATTGTCTTTCTGCACAGCATGTCCTTGAAGGGTGGAACACAGCCTCAAAATCTGCAGACAGATTCTTGACATTCCCCACCAGACAATTCAACCTCCTATTGTCAAATTGAGAGCAGAGAAGAAAGTAGGTGAAAAGTGAATCACTCTTGACAAAGACCTACAGATAGAAATAGAACAGCTGTGGCAAGCAAGGGTAGTACCAATAGGCTGGAGGCTCCAAAGCAACTGGAGCATCACTTGAACACCGTTGGCATTGACAAATTTGCCATCAGTCTGTTGCAAAAGGTGGCTTTACTGGGAATATCTTCCATCCTGTGACGATATCTGTAACACCATCAAACATCCAGATCTGCCTATCCCAGGTCCTTGGAAAAAACTCAATAGACAAGACAAAAATGCCAAATCCAGTCTGAACATCTGGCTGACTATGTAATGAACCGTAATAATTAATAGTTATTAATTATTTTGTCAGAAAAAGGAATTGTTTCCAAATGCTACATGTCTTGAGATTGCTCCTGTCCTCTGTCACAAAGTTGTTGTTGTTGTTAGTTGCGAAGTCGTGTCCGACCCATCGCGACCCTATGGACAATGTTCCTCCAGGCCTTCCTGTCCTCTACCACCTTCTGGAGTCCATTTAAGCTCACGCCTACTGCTTCAGTGACTCCATCCAGCCACCTCATTTTAACTTAGGTGTCAAACCCTTTCCTGGGAAAGAGGGATCTTCCTGTGTCTTTATGTCTATTGCCTCCTTTCTTTTCAGATTCAAATGGAGATACGAACCAGATCTCCTTCTCCCTTCCCTCCCTTTGTTGTCCTCAATTCAAAAGGTTTTCTCTGGTCTTTGAAGACAGCCTACAGGCAGGCTGAATAAACCTCCCCTCGGGAAAGTGGCAGAATCCAGGGATGGGTGTAATATTTTAGACATACATTTATAAATGGATTCTGACACTTTGTTTGCTTGGAAAATGGAAACAATAAAACATGATTTTTTTAGAGAGTAGTGGGTTGGGTTATCTCTGTCAGTTACCTTTCAGTTCTAGGATATTATGAACCCATGTTGCATGAAATTGGATTGCATTTTAATTGGTTTATTTTAAATTATTTTTCTTATGTGTATTAAATATTACCTATATTGTAAATCATATTTTTTAATAATTATAAAGGTTTAAGAGATGCTTTTAGAATGAAGAGGGAAATACCAGTGAGACTACAAATATAATTTTAAAATATAATCTGTTTGGGGAGCTGAAGTGTGACCCATGCTATGTGGCATCAAATTACATGGACTTCTCATAATTCGGGGTTTTATCAAGGCTTCCTGGCGTATCTTTGACTTAATGTCTCTCTCCTCACATGAAGTCATGCATACAGTCCAGACTGCATGAAAATTGGAATCCAAATAGTTTATGGTGTGGGCCTTTAGTTTATTTTCTTTCTAATTTCATCTCTAATTATGTCCTTTTTTTGCTGATCCCTGCAGTATAAAGAGAAGGATAACTTGAACTGTAATAACAACAGGCAAACCTGAAAGTGGTTCATTTTGTATATGACTTTTCCTTCCCTCCCTTCTGGCTATCAGATGTGAAGCGCCCCAGGCTGCAACGGTGGCTAGAGGAAGGCTTCTGCTCCCAAAGGACTAGTCTCCAGGTGCCAGCAGCCTGGAGCCCAGCCCAAGACCCAGCTGCTCCTTGACCTTAAAGAAGAGCTTTGCCTCAAGCTGACTCCACCTTTCTGACTTTTTCCCCCAGGGTTCCGTAACCTGCATGTAGATGACCAGATGGCCATCATTCAGTACTCCTGGATGGGCTTGATGATTTTTGCCATGGGATGGAGGTCCTTCACCAATGTGAATTCCCGGATGCTTTATTTTGCTCCAGATCTGGTCTTCAATGAGTATGTTTTCTTTCTTTCATGTTAGGCTTGATTAATGTATAAAGCTGAAGAAAGTGGAAAGGATGTTATCCTGCCCTTTGCTTTAAGTGAAAGTCAGAGGAAAAACTCTGCTTCCTTCAGGCACCGCAGGGTGAATGAACCACAAGACCAAGAAGCTGCTCTCAGTGAAAGGAAGGTCTGTTGTGCAGAGTCAAACGTTTAGCGCTCAAACTGTGTCTGCTTGACTCCTTTCAGACAAATGTTGAAGGTTTCCATTCCTTGCATGCAAAGTCATTGAGACTGGGTGAGATTACATTTACACAAGAGTCAAAAGGCAAAATGTGGGGCCACACAATATTAATTCTATGCAGCATTTGCTTTGTTTCATATACTCTCTTCTTCTGAGAGGCAGATGTCTTCTGGAAAGTAGATGAGTAGAAAAGCAGAACTCTAAGTCTAAACATGAGATATTTCCTAATTAGAAGTGTTTAGTAAAAGGTTCTTCAGTAGAAATGTTTAAGTGTAAACTGAGTATCTATTTTCCAGGCGTACACTATATTTTCTCAAGTGGCCAAGGACTTGTCCTTTCCTCATGTTTGTGCATCCTTTAAAATATTTCATGTTTTGTTCATCTCTAGCATAAAATGCTGTTGACCCACCTGGGAGGATCAAAGTTCTGTAAAGCAATACACCACCTCGCGTGCAGCTATCTTGGCCCAAGCATAGCCAAGGTTTTCTGCACTTCTAGCTTCTCTATTCCAGGTCTTGGCCAGAGAGAGGACTTCCCATATTCTCTTCTTGGTAACATTTGACTACCAGAGTTTCTGGTAATCCATGTATTCAATTACTTCAATCCCTGGTCATCCATTAGAGAAGGATTCAGGTTGATCTTTATAGTCAGATATTACAAAGCAGAAATGAATTTTGAAGACCCAGCTATGTACTCTTGCATGCTTGTTTTCAAATGACCCTGCCTGCAGCTGAATGTGCCATAAATGATGAGAGAACAGGCACTACAGCCTTCTGGGAGGGCCTATTTCAAGACCTTTTATCTGAACAAAACAGTACAGTTGAGAACAGCTTAGATTGGAAGCTATGGGGTAAATTGACAGAGAAATTAAGATTTGCATTTTCTTTTATTTATTTATTTTTTTAAAATTCCATTTATATCCCGCCCTTCTCCGAAGACTCAGGGTGGCTTACAAGCTTAGCAGTAGCCTTCATTCTATGTATATGCCTGCTTATTAGGGCTTTCACACACACCCCCAAGCGGCATTATTACAAAGTCAGCTTAATTGCCCCCAACAATCTGGGTCCTCATTTTTCCTACCTCGGAAGGATGGAAGGCTGAGTCAACCTTGAACCTGGTGGGATGCGAACCTGCACTAATTGCAGGCAGCTGGTGTTACTTAAGGAAGCATTAGCCCACTGCTCCACTATTTTCTAGTTAATGGTTTTATTGCTGTTCTGTATATTATATTTTGTATTCTAATATGGCCTAATGGTCAAATAATTAAGTACTATAAATAAGACACCTTATGTGACAAGATCCATTTCCAAGGGTTGTTAGCTGGCCATTATAATGTGGCATATTTGGAAGAATTTGCAGTTTATAAGATAACTCTGGCTCATTAAAAAATATCCCTGAAAAAAGCTCCCTTCGTGATGTTTTTCCATGCCAAGAATAACTATGGAAATAGGAAGGTAAGTAATAATTATTTTGGAAAAATTGCTTTCAAGTTTTGTTAGTCATTCAGACAGCCACATTTTATTTCAAACTATTAAACAAGTTGTGGGGGAAGATCAAGCAACTTTAATGAGTGGACTCATTAAAACAGCATACTTTTAATGTCAACCATACCATTAATATCATATATGCTTAGAGTTATTTAGAAAATAGTAAAAAACCTGGCTGCTTTAATAACCAACAAAGAGAAGTTGTGAAGTTCCAAAGTTCCATTCTTCTGATCCATTTTGAGCTGTCCATAACCTAATGAAAAGGATGTTAGACACTGACTGAATGCACGCTATTATGGAAAGAAAAGAAGACATACTTACAACATGTCTATCCTTTGGTTGGATGGGCCTAAACTAAAAATAACAGTTTTATTGCGCAAAGGGTTACTTTTGAAGAATGCTTCATAACATGGTGATAATTCTGTAAAATCTAACCCTATAACTTCCCGGATTCCTTTCTAGTTTCTTGACATCCACATATTCAGAATATGCTCTTGTGTGAAATCTTCCAGCAGCTGAACAGACAGTAGTGATATGAATCTTATCCTTTCAAGAATTGATAGATAAAGTAAGAGATCTGCAAACCATCTCATGAAACAGGAGGGAGAGATACTTGGGAAAGAGAAGAGTGCACCCACTAGGGAACTAGACCTAGACAAGTAATGAACTTGTAATGCTATGGAGTTCATTTGATAAACAATTAATTGTGATTCCACCAAACATTGACAGCTGCAGGAACTTTCCCAGAAAGTATTCTGGAACACAGCACTCTTTGTGACTTTTAGCTCTGAGGGTGAAAGTTCATTCTCCAAGCTTGTGGGTTGGTTTCCGAATGTTTCATTACCAAGCTAAGTAAGTAGCCCTATTGTCATGGTTCCGACAGATGAAACTCTTCAAAGAAGAGGCATTGTTTACCTTAGTTGCATGGCATCGGCAGGTACATGGTCGAAGCCAAAACCTGAGTTCTCCTCCCCTAAACACATAGTATCAAAGCACAATTCCCTTCTCTAATTAACAGTCATAAATCACATTCCCCAGTTAGTTTGAAATGCAGACCTTCTCTCCAGTTCTCCAACCCATTTCTTATTATCTCTTCTTTCAAACAACCTTGAAAAACACTCTACTACAATGTTGTTATGTCTAACTTATTCCCATACACATTCTTCCTCCTCCCCTCCAGTATCATCTAATTCTAACTCTAAATGTAACACACAAGTTAAGGGGAAATTGGCTGCATCTTCATATATTGTCAAAGCAAGAACATCCGATGTTAGCAGCGTTGACACCTATCTTGGAAAATTGTGCCCTGGTTGTCTCTGTTCTTCTGGCATCAGGCAATCTTGGATCTGTTTGCTCCTTTCCTGGTCAGTGTTTCTTTCCTAGAACTTTCTGCCCTTACATACATGAAGAAGATATGCCATCTCCATATCAGGAAAGTTCCTTCTTGGCTCATCTCAGGGAGAAGCAACGTATGACAGTTTTCCCCAAGGCTGCTCCATGACGTTCGCCCATCGTGACTTGATGGCTCTTTGATAAGTTCAGATCTGTTTCCACTCTGAGAGGAACCAGAGGGGAAATTTCTTTGGAATCTCAGATGTCCAAGTGGAAGTGCAAATAGAAGGATGGGAGATTAAGCACTCTTCAGGCTTCCTGGGTACCTATAGTTGGCAGATTCCACATCTCTTCATCTGCCTTTTCATTCCTCAGGAGACACACACGTATTCATAACCCTGACACTCTGTTCAGTCAATCATACTCAGCAAAAGTTGATAGAAGAGATGTAATGTAGCTCAGTGAATACTAAAACCAGCAGGAATCTACTGCAGCTTGAAGACAAGAAGCTCCTTAGAGCTGGTGTGTGTGTGCTGTTTTGGTACTAATTTCCCAGTGGGGCATGTTAGCTGAAGGGCATCAGTGTTTCCTTGCTATAGCTTTCTCATATTAAGGGACCAGGTAGAAATCGCGGGGGGCGGGGGAGACTTGTGGAATTTTGCAGTTACAGAAGGAGGCACTACTGCAGGGGTGTCAAACTCAATTTCATTGAGGGCCGCATCAGCATTGTGGTTGCCCTCAGGGGGCCAGGTGGGTCTGGCCAGGGTGGGCGTGGCCTACTGGGTGGGTGTGGCTAGAGTGCGTATGGCCTACTGGGTGGGTGAACTCTACATAGTTCGCATCAAGAGTACGTATGGGGGCCTTGGCAGGAGTGGGACAGATCTGAGGGTCTCTGGCAGAAGGAGGGTCTCTGGGCCAGGGCCAAGGCAGTGGGGGCCGTTCCCTCATGTTTCCAGGATGGCTTTGTGGGCCACATGAAACCACTTCGTGGGCCGCATCTGGCCCCTGGGCCTTGGGTTTGACATGTCTGCACTACTGGGTCAGAGCTTAGGGCTATGAGAACCTTTGTGGAGAGAGGGGTCATTTTCTTGCAGCATTATATGACTGATGAACCCTTCAAATGACTTGCATTGAACAGGAAGAGATACTAAGTTGCCATCGAAACTGAAATGGTAACATTTAGAAATTTCTCAAATAGCGTACAACAGTGAAATGTGTGGAATTTGTTCTTGTAAAAAAGGCAAAATTGTAAGCTGATTCTCTCCTGTTTATGCTTTTCTTCTTTTCTTCTCCTAGGTACCGAATGCACAAATCCAGAATGTATAGTCAATGTGTCAGGATGCGGCATCTCTCGCAAGAATTTGGATGGCTTCAGATTACTCCTCAAGAATTTCTCTGTATGAAGGCTCTGCTCCTCTTCAGTATTAGTAAGCTGTAGCATTTTTCATCTAGCTGTCTTTGTACTTAGAACAAAAGATATTATAACAGGGTTGGAAGAGACCTTGGAGGTCTTTTAGATCAACCTCCTGCTCCAGCAGGAGATCCTGTACCATTCTGGACAAATGGCTGTCCAGTTTCTTCTTGGAAACCTCCAGTGAAGGAGCACCCACGACTTCTGAAGCCATCTATTCCATTGGCTGATTGTTTTCACTGTCAGAAAATTTCTCCTTATTTGTAGATTGAATAATTCCTTGATCAGTTTCCATCTGTTATTCCTTGTCTGGCCTCAGGTGCTCTGGAAAATAGGTTGACACCCCCCCCCCCCCCTGTGAAAGCCCCTCAGATATTGGAGCACTGCTATCCTGCCTCCCCATGTCTTTCTCTTCACTAGACTAGACATACCCAATTCCAGCAGCCGTTCCTTATATGTTTTAGCCTCCAGGCCCCTAATAATCTTTGTTGCTCTTCTCTGCACTCTTTCTAGAATCACAACATCTTTTTTGTTTGTTTCTGTAAATGATTCACAGTAGAGGAGGACCATAGTGCTAATGGGCACAACTTCTTTAAAAAAACTACAGCCTCCAAATAAACTTTATTAGGCTAAAACCTATGAAGGAGTTGCAGGAATTGGATATGTCTAGTCTAGTGAAAAGGAGGACTAGGGGAGGCATGATAGCAGTCTTCCAATATCTGAAGGGCTGCCATAAAGAAGACGGCATAAGCCTATTCAGGCAAGAAGCATTGGATGGAAACAAATCAAGGAATGAGGCAACCTAGAAGAAGAACTTTCCTGACATTGAGAACAATTAGCCAGTGGAACATGTTGCCTTCAGAAGCTGCGGGTGCTTTTAAGAAGAGACTGGACAGTCATTTGTCTGAAAGGTATAGGGTCTCCTGCTAGTGGAGGACTAGATAACCTGCCAACTCTGTTATTCTGTGTTCTATATTCTCTGTGACAGCTGCCCTGCTGCTGGTTGCACCTTTGTAAGTGAGAAGAGACTCCTTCATCTTCAACCAAAGAGATGCGGGCACTGCCCCCTCAATGTTTCTCAGGCTGTTTCCTTTGTCTGCTCCTAGCCCTTTTATTTCCTCTTATTTTGTGTCAGTTCCAGTGGATGGCCTGAAGAATCAGAAGTTCTTTGATGAACTCCGGATGAACTATATCAAGGAGCTTGACCGCATCATTGCCTGCAAAAGGAAGAACCCCACGTCTTGTTCACGCCGCTTCTATCAGCTCACAAAGCTCCTGGACTCTGTGCAGCCTGTAAGTCCAGAAGTGGCAAAGTTGGCCAAGAGCCTTGGGGGTGCAGGGCAAGGCCCGCTCAGACCAAAAGGGGTTTCAAAAAGAGGAAGCACAAATCCCAATAAGTCATAGAATCTCACAGAATCAGTTTTTGCAGTTGTTTTCTTGCATAAGGAATTTTGCTCCAGGGAGGAGAATAACTATAATTATCACTTCACCTTTTATAGGCGCTCTCCAGTCAGGGTGCCCTCCAGATTTGTGGTCAATGCACAGAGGTCCATCACCTCAAGCCCCAGAGCTGCAAGCAGCCTCCAAATCCTTGGGCTCAGCCCTCAGAGAGCTCCAAAGGTGTACATATACATTTCTATGTATCTTTAAACATTGTAGACAAGGCTGTTGCTATATTAGTATTAAATAAATTAAATTTAAAAGAAAGTTTAGTTGCTGTTCTATCTTTCTAGAGTGGGGCTTCTGGTCTACCACTCAACAGCCATGTGCAGCTTGGAAAAAGAGTCGCTTCCTCTCCTTAATTCTTCCCCGATGTTGATTCTTTAGCTCAGAGCCAAGCTCCATCAGTCCTCTTCCAAGGGCCCATCTGGGAGGCTCCTTGGGGAAACTCCATCCGTTAGGTTTCTGTGGATCGGAACAGGGGATGCTGTTGGGTTCCTAGCTGCAGTTATAAGGGGGTACGTGGAGCACTTCCCGATGCTGGCTTCATGCAACAGAGAGGAAGAGAATATTGGATATTGAGGCTGCAGGAGCATTCAGCCTCAAAGCAAGTGTAAAATGTCTGGAATTATTCCACATTAATATTTCAGAAAGTGGCATGGGGAAAGGATGGTGAGGAAGTAAGGAGGGAGGTGTTTTATGAATAAAAATAAATTTTGTCTGAATTTGAGAGGGGAAAGGGGGCTGGAGGATTGCTGAGTTAAGAGGGTGCAGGTAGAGGCCTTTCAGCGTTGAGAGGGACCAGATGGGGTGTCCAGCAGCAACTCCTCTTCCATGGACATCATCCCATTGGGCCACATTCTGGGGCAGCCTTTGGCCACAGAGCAAAATGGCCTGGCCCTTCTGTCTGAAGATGAGCTTTTGCCTTGATGGTGGGCTGAGATTTATTTATTTATTTATTTATTTTATTACATTTATATACCGCCCTTTCCCGAAGGACTCAGGGCGGTTTACAGGGTAATTAAAAAACACAGATATAAAAGTTAAAAACAGATTTTAAAAAAAATTATATTAATCCCTGCATTAATAAAAAACCCCAGTTAAAATTAAGATTAAAACTAAGTTAAAATTAAAAATTCTCAACCTGGGCCAGAGAGCTCAAAGAGCCAGGTCTTCAGGTCCCGACGGAATGAACGAAGGTCGGGGGGAGTCCTCAACTCCACCGGCAGCTGGTTCCAAAGGGCAGGCGTACCCACAGAGAAGGCCCTATCCCTGGGTGTGATCCGCCGGCAATCTCTCACCGGCGGCACCCTGAGAAGACCCTCCCTGTGGGAGCGCACTGGACGAAGGGAGCTTGATGCCGGCAGCAGGTGTTCCCTTAGATATCCCGGACCCAAGCCATTTAGGGCTTTATAGGTCATCACCAGCACCTTGAATCTCACCCGGAGGGCAACCGGAAGCCAATGCAGCTCGCGAAGTAGAGGTGTTACATGGG
Source organism: Daboia siamensis (assembly GCA_024449315.1). Taxonomy (NCBI): domain Eukaryota; kingdom Metazoa; phylum Chordata; class Lepidosauria; order Squamata; family Viperidae; genus Daboia; species Daboia siamensis. The sequence goes on along the minus strand of JAKJMR010000204.1, from coordinate 570,297 downwards.
AGTATCGGGAAACCCCCATCACAACTCTCGCGGCCGCATTCTGCACCAGCTGAAGCCTCCGAGTGGTCCTCAAGGGCAGCCCCATGTAGAGAGCATTGCAGTAGTCTAAACGGGAGGTCACGAGCGCATGAGTGACTGAGAAGAAGACGATGTTGGGCACTGCTTGCCATGTGTAGCTCTAGAAGCTCCATCAAAACACAAAAGTCACACCCTGCAAAATGTTGCATATTTTCTGGTTGCAGGAAAATAAAATGCTCTTACAACACAAGTCCAGCCAGGACAATGGGATATGAGGGATCCCTTGGCATTCTTCCCCCTTCCCTTTGAAGCAACCACAAATGTTTCACTTTTGGAACCGCTGGTGGCTCCCCAGTCCTCCTGAGTGCAGGTGGCAGCCCTTGGGGCAGAAGGTCCCTCTGAGTGTGCAGTCCCCAATCCCTGGAAGGACTTGCTGAGCAAGACAAGAGTGCCTCCGTGTAACAACCTTCCCTTTCCTCCTTTAGATTGCCAGAGAACTGCATCAGTTTACATTTGACCTCTTGGTGAAGTCACACATGGTGAGCGTTGACTATCCTGAAATGATGGCTGAGATCATCTCGGTGCAAGTCCCCAAGATCCTTTCTGGAAAAGTGAAACCCATCTACTTCCATGCCCAGTGATGGCAAGCAGCGGCCGGCCTCTTGTCCTCGGGTCTCTCGACTCCTGCACTGCAGTGCCTTGGCACACTGTGTGTCCTCAGAGATGCACAGTAACCACAAAGAACTCTTTGCTGGGCCCTCTTTCAGGTTTCTGTTCTCTGCTTTTCCCTGAACTGCCTTCAGATTGAGAGATCCGTCTGGATGTTTGCGAGCTTCAGTGGCTCATTCTGTGTGTAAACTTCTCTTCCGGTTTTGTGGCATAGTGCCTGGCAGCACTGTTTATGCTCTTGTGCTTGTGCATTCCCCACTGTGGCTTTGGTGGCCCTCTGCAACCAAGGGAAGTATTGGTTCAAAAACATACATAGCTGCTTTTCTGGTGGTTCTTTTTGCTGCTGTTTTATTTCCTAACCAAAATACACCTCACATTAAGTGCTGAGATAAGGGAAGACTTTCAAGCTGGGGGGGGATGTATTTTGGGTTTGTTTTAGCAGTCCTTGCAACTTCTTTTTCACCTGGGCTATTCATCTATTTGAGAAAAGGTCTGAAGTATCCCTGGAATTAATGAGAGATGTAAACCCCAAAGCAGACAAAGAGAATTTAGTTGATACAGATGATCTGTGGGCATCTACTAGACTTTGGTTTCAGACAGAGCTTTATTTGCACATACAATCAGGCTCAAGACACCCATCCTTGGTCCAACTATGCACACAGAGCATAGGATAACAGGGTTGAAAGGGACCTTGGAGGTCTTCTAGTCCAACCCTCTGCTGGAGCAGAAAACCACAGACAGCCATCGTGTTCCCAGCACTCAGACTTTCAGCTTCATTTTCTCTCCTGAACAGTCCTGGGGAGCTGGGTGTTGCTTATTGCAGTGGCTATTGCAGAAGGCCCCTTTGAAGACGCTGCAGCTGCAGTTCCCTAACACTGAGAGCCCAATTCATGCAGTGAATTCATGGAGGCCACAAGAATGGGCAGGAGGAATAAGAAGGGCTGGAAGTTTACCCAATGCCCAGAAGGGATGGGGCTGTTTTGCAGCTAGTACTACTTCATCTTTCTTCTTCTGTGGACCATGAACCAGAAGTAAAGACATTTGCCCAGTGAATGTGAACACATTCCAGTCATGAGCTTTTTTATCTTTTCATGAACTAACACTCTCTCTCTCTCCCGCACACACACATCATTCTTTTAACATTCTAGAGACTTTCTTGGATCAATTGTTTTTTGCTGTGTGGCAGGGAACAGTCTCAGAAATCATACAAATCCATCAGCCTTCCTGGGAACATCCATCAGCATTGTCCTAGCCCATCCCAGGACATTTTAAAAAAAACTTAACATGGGTTCCTAATGTATTAAACTACACTGCAAGGAAAAAATGATGGAGCTTCTTTTCCTTTCTGCAATTTCTGTTGAACAATAGGACAAACTGTCTTATCAAAGAAGATAAGGAAACCATCCTCTCAAAATTATACCTCATTTTTAATGGAAAACAAAGACCATTTTTCTAATCCAGCTGTATTGTGATATCGCTTACCATGAAATCCCATGAGCTGGAATCCAAAGATTCAAAGAAGACATCTAGTGAATTAGGTTTTTTTGTTTTGTTTTTCAGAAAAAAAAATACACCTGGGCATTTTTGCTGAAAAGAACATTCAAAACATGCCCTTAGATACCATAAGTGAATGTGTGAAAAGTCCGTGGTTGTAATGAGAACATTATCTTGATTTATTTTCCTATTAGGCATCATTTTTTAGCACAAGGTGACGCTACTGAGAATAACAAAATTAGGATCAAACCTTTGGAAAACTGCCTGGCCCTCATGAGGCCCTGCCCGATTCTTCATCTGCTGTGATTTCAAGATGTCTTGCTCTGATTTTAAAGCTTGCCTGCCTTGGGTCATTTTGATCTGATGCTTAAGTTCATTAATTACCTGGCCATTTTTGTGTTTGATGGATCCTGCACACTCCAGGCTTCAGCTAAAGAAAAAAAAGGTTACATTTCTAGCAACGCAGAGTTAAAATGACCAATGTTCGGTTTCATCTCTGCCGAAAAAAGAACTATAAAACAGCAATATATTGAATTAGCTGATGCTGTGGAGTGATGCTGTCCATTGCATTGCTAAAGTAAATTTATTTTTGACCTGCTTTATAATTTTTGGATTGTTAACAACAATATAATAATAATAATAATAATAAAGTTGGAAGGGACCTTGGAGGTCATCTAGTCCAACCCCCTGCTCAGGCAGGAAACCTTATACCATTTCAGACAAATGGCTCTCCAGTCTCTTCTTAAAAGCTTCCAGTGTTGGAGCATTCACCACCTCTGGAGGCAGGTTGTTCCACTGGTTAATTGTTCTAACTGTCAGGAAGTTTCTCCTTAGTTCTAGGTTGCTTCTCTCCTTGACTAGTTTCCATCCGTTGCTTCTTGTCCGGCTTTCAGGTGCTTTGGAGAATAGCTTGACTCCCTCTTCTTTGTGGCAGCCCCTGAGATATTGGAACACTGCTATCATGTCACCCCTCACTCTTCTCTTCGTTAAACTACACATACCCAATTCCAGCAACCGTTCCCTATATGTTTTGGCCTCCAGCCCCCTAATCATCTTTGTTGCTCTTCTCTGTACCCTTTCTAGAGTCTCAACATCTTTTTTACATCGTGGTGACCAAAACTGGATGCAGTATTCCAGATGTGGCCTTACCAAAGTATTGTAAAGTGGTATTAGTACTTCACGTGATCTTGATTCTATCCCTCTGTTAATGCAGCCTAGCACTGTGTTGGCTTTTTTGGCAGCTGCAGCACACTGCTGGCTCATATTGAAGTGATTGTCTACTAAGACTCCGAGATCCCTCTCACAGTTACTGCTATTGAGCAAGGTACCACCTATACTTAATTAGAAGGTAACATTGAAATACACTTCTGTTTTCTGGACTGAGGTTCCTCTCTCCTTCTCTCCTTCCTTAGAGCAACAGTGACGATGCTATGGATGTTTGGGCTTTCCTGAATCTTGTTCATGCTATCTCAAGAGATTTTGTAAAAAAACACAATGAAGCTCTTTTTTAAGACAAGAATCTACATTTTGGGTGCTTGGTCTGAAAACCTCCTCCTCCCACATACAGCAAACTAGATGGATTGCATTCTTAACCATCCTTCCCTGTAAACTCATTCATTTTAGATATATTGCCCCAGGCGCCCCTAAAAATGAGTGAGGACAAGGCCATCAAAATTTGGGCAGAAATGCTAAAAGCACTTCTGTATTTGACGAACCCAAATAGCTCAGATCAGTCTGCTGATTCAACTTCCCTCCACTGCATTGTACTTGTGATGTGCCTTCCACAGAGCTGGCTGTGGGGAGCTGTGTCTGTGGCTTTCCATTGTGCATGCATGCTGTGCTTGGTTTCAGGGTACTTTCCTCCGTACTCAAATCTTCTGAAAATCTTGAAATTCAAGGGCAACATGCATCCTTCAAGCTAAGCTGTTGCAAAATGGCAGAGAGTTCCTCCTCTGCCATCTTCAAAATCCACGTGCAACCAAAGTGCCACCTGGTAGACCTCTGCAATCTAGCATGGCTGCTTCCTGTTTTTGATACCACAGTGGACTTGCTAGTTCTTCAGGTGCTCCAGGATTACTCAGTTATGGTTGCTGTAATCTGTCATGATTTCTCATCTGTCTCTTCAGCATCAAGCAATCTGATGTGCATCAGGTCCAGGAGAAGCTTCATCTTCTGACCATTTCTGGAAGATCCTTTCAAATCCTTTTTAATGAATGTCATGTAAATATTGGAGAATGGATTAGTGGTGGCCAGGAGTTAAATATTTACTTTCTTCAGTTTAATTACAGTGGACTACTGTTGCAGCAGTACAAGGGAAAAGGGGAAAAAAGTTTATGAATTATGAAAAGCATTTACATAGTCATCAGTCCATATTTTTAGTACTATGCATCTTATGCATCAAAATTATCACGCATTTTTAAAAGTGTACTTAGGCTTGAGGATGTTCTATTCTGCCATATGAAAATTGCCTTTTATGATATGAGAAGTTGTTTGTCAGACCCCAATCACTCTGAAAATGCACAGGACTGCAAATGGACTGACAAGTGAGGGGGCGCTGGATGGATGACGGTCTTTCCGCGGCTGCTGCCTCCTGCTCCTTTGCCTCGGATGAGCTCCCCATGGGGCACGCTTGGCTTTGATCCTTTGGCAGTTGGGAAAAAAGAGGAAGGCCATGGATTGAAGAAAAGGTGTGTTCCCATTGCACAAAGAAGAGACCTGAGCATTTGACCCTAGACAACATCACAATTCTGGTGACAAAGGCTGTGCATCACAGATTTTGGACTTATTGCATTTTATTTTTGATGTGGGATGTATGTGTTTAAGAATATTAGATTTTCTGCAGTTAAAGATGCCTATAGCTATGTTTTTCCATTTTCTTTTGGAAAACTTTTTTTTCCAATCCTGTCCCTTAATTTTACTGGAACTCTTGAGTTCTCCTTTGTCCGAAGCACCGTGTAAAAGCTTAAGCTGCTTCTGTGTTCACTTGTTGCAATTTTGACAGAAAGAATGTGTTTGTAGTGTTAGTACCAAAGAATGATATTTAAAGTGGGGAAAAAGGATTTCTTACTTAGTTCAAAATGTCGCCCTCTTGTTCTGGGAGCACATGGACCTTTCTCTGCATCCTGGTGAGCATTTCCTGCATGCTGTTGGGATGGAAGGCCTGTGGGATTAACCAAGAAAGGCATTTGAAAAGCAATGAAATCTGATTGTACGGATGTATTTCCTGGCCTGCTGAGCAGACTAACCAGCCAGGTTCTCTCCAGAGGGGAGAGAATTTCTCTTGAGGGGAAGAGCCCATTGGTTGCATTATTTGCACTGGGGGGGGAGGGCATGCCCTAATTCTGCTCCCATTTGATCGCACTAAAGCAGGGGTGTCAAACTGACAGCACACGGGACCAGTTGCATCATACGGAGGCTGTGCCAACCCCAGCTCTGGCAATGCAAAAAAAGTCACAATACGTCATGACATATCATGTGACATGGAGAGTTTCGCACCTGTGCACTAAAGGTTTTTGATGCACCCAGCTCCTCAGCGGGTGAAGGCAAACCATTTTTACCAGAAAGGGTGTTTTTACAGCACAGCCTCAATCTGAGCTGTGCACAAGGATTGGGAGGCTAAAGGTTGTAGCACTTTTGTTTCCCTCACTGCACAACACAGATGTGGGGGAGAAGGGTCTGGCTGTGCCCAGAGGAGGGCAGGGGTTTTGTCTCCCTTGCTGGCAAGGAGCCCCTCTTGGGGTGTTTACCAGGGAGATGCAAGGGAGAACCAAGCGCCCATCTTTCTGCGTAATGCAGCTTTCATTTCTAGCAGGACCACATCGCTTCTCCCTCTGTTTTTGCATTGACGGTGTAGAGGGACTCTGAGCAGAGGGGCTGAAGGCACCAGACAGCCATCCTTGTTTGGAGAGCCTGGTAGGGTGGGATGGGGCAATAGACTTTTTTAAGCTTAGCTGAAGCCAGAAATAATTCTGTAAAAATTGTGGCACTTTTTTAAAAAGTTACGTTTGTTAATCTGCTTGTGTATATTTTTAATTAAGTGTTTGCATACATAGATTATTCTTAGATGAGATCACCCAGATGGGTGTGCACTAGAGTTGTGAGGGGGGAGTTAGATGGACTTGTACAGGTTTCTATGGTCTTAATGCAATCAAATAAGCTTGTGATGCTATAAAATATCAATACCACTCAAACAGCTGAAATGTTGCCCACAGAACAGCTGCCCATGCAGCTCTCCAGGGCCCAGAACTGCCCATCAGAGGCATCGAATGGCAGTAGATAAATAATGCTTTAATTAGGCCAAGAATTCATTGCAGAAACAATGTAAGATGGATGGATTCTTTGTTACAGTCAATGATCATAAAATCATTGCATGCATAAAATAATAATGATTGATTGACTGATTGGGTGGATGGGTGAGCAGATCAGTCCAATTGCTATGCATTTTGCATATTATATGACAAGAATTGGCCATACTTAGAGAATAATGGCTTTATCCAGGAAGTAGTCTTTAATGGTGCCAAAGCAGATAGACCCAGCCATTTATTTACTGACACTGATAGAAGATCTTGCAGTTGACTTTATTAGTGTCAGAATTAGACACCCAAGTGTAATTCAATTTTGGACACTTAGATGGAGTTCCTGGGTACAACCCCAGAAGCAGCTGCAGCTTAGAGTGACTGACATGAGACCAGGGCAAACTCTGTTTTCTGGGGGGTTGTAGCCATCCGTTCTTAGTTGCAAAGGCTACCTTCTGAGAGTTCATGTACGCCAAGCCTCAACGGACAGAAGTGAACTGGGAACTGTTAAAGAGAGTGTTACAAGACAAAACATAAGCTCTTGTTTCTAACTTCATTAGCACATTGTGTGTTTAATAGAAGGTGACACTTGTCATTGGACAGAGAACAAATTTCATGCTGTAAACCAGTTCTGATCTTTGTAACCTTGGATTCTATTGTTCCTCCAAATACAGATTTAAAAAGCGAACCTTGATTGTCTGAATCCGTGTGTATATTTCTTGGCTGCTTTTTTCTTGCAACTAGGGATAGTGGCTTCTATTTTTTGATAGTTTGTTGGTTATTCATCTAGAGTCTAGACCCACCATCCCCAACCTTTCTGTCTCCATGGACCGGAAGTGGCGGGGGAAGGGGATGGTTTCATGCACACAATCTGAATCCCGCACATGTGCAGATGAAGTTTCATGCACTCACCCACCAAAATCAATCTTATCGAAGAGAAAATAAACAATTAGCTTACATAGATTATTTAAGAATATATTTTACAAGATCTGAGTGATAAGTAGAATCTTCTCTTATCCCTTCCAGCTGGACCCTAAATCTGTTTAGTTTTTCTGTATGGTTCTTTTCTGTTAAGGTAAAAATCACCTTAGTAGAGGGCGAAGGACCGTGCTTCAGAGAATGCATGATGTGCATGAAGGAAGGAAATAAAACACGACGCATCATCTTACTAAATACCTTTTAATTACAAAAATATACAAACTAAATATATTATAAAGAGAGCTAGCTGACTACATCCTAATGTAACAGACAGTAACAGCAAAGTGAAAAAAACAATAAGGAGTAACTGTGAGAAACTTTTCTAGACATGCGCACATAGCAGTCTGAAACCAAAACATAACTAGTCATATGGGCTTCACTATGGCTACCAGATAAGTGGTATCTCAACAGGTGCAGAGAGCAGGGAAATGTGTACAGTTAGAAAATGAACTTTTCTGACAAACAAAAAAACGTGCAGTGACATTCCCCTTCTTTCGTCAGCAAAGTGAAGACTCAAGTAAGGCACATCTTCTCACGCAGATACTCATGCTGGGCTGTAGAAAGTGGTTTGTTCAGCATATCAGCAATTTGATCACGTGTAGGCACATACTGTAATGACACAAAACCTTGTTTAACCAGTTGCCTTATGTTTTGATATCGGATGTCAATGTGTCTGGATCTTGAACCTGTAAAACGTGTTTCAGAAATATAAACCACAGATTCGTTATCTTCCAACACAGTGATCGGTCGAATCGGATGTGTCCAGATATCTGTGACTAAAGCATCAAACCAGGTTAAAGAATTGCATGCATCAGACACACAAGCATACTCAGCTTCTGTAGAGGAACAAGAAACAAAATTCTGTTTACGCACATGCCAGTAAACAGGACATCCATTTAAAAACATCATGTAACCTGAAGTACTTTTTCGTGACTTCTTATCACTTGCCCAATCTGAATCTGCATAACAACATAGCCCTGCATAATCAGTATGTGTCGGTTCCAACAACAACTTCATGTCTTTGGTGTGTTTTAGATACCTCAATAACTTTTTAACACATGTCCAATGAAACTGTTTTGCCTTGCCTACATGTCGTGATAAAAGATTAACACTAAGTGCAATGTCGGGTCTAGTCCAACTACTAATATATAACAGCGACCCAATGACTGAGCGATATAGTGTTTGGTCTTCGAACTCAGGACTTGGTTCATGTGCCAAATTGTGAAAATCGGTTTGCATGGGTATACTCACAGGCTTAGCATCCTCCATGTTGCAGTGATGTAACAGTTGTTCAATCTCCTCTTCTTGTGTGAGACTAAACCCCTTCTGAGTTTTGACAATTTGAACACCTAAATAAGTGTTAATACATCCTAAAGACTTCAATGTGAAAAACTTTTGTAAAGCTTTAGCAAAAACCTCACTCATCTGCTTATTTGGACCAATATAAACAATATCATCAACATAAACAAGAATTATCTCATACCTATTACCGGATCTTTTAGTAAACACGCATTCATCTGTTTCGGACTTAATAAAGCCCATTGAATTTAGTTTGTCAGAAAGACATAAGTACCACATTAAACCAGACTGTTTCAGACCATAAAGACTTTTGTGTAGAAACCAGGTATCCCCTTCTTGCTGTCGAAAACCTGGAGGCCCTTTCACGTAGATGTCCTCGTCAAGATCAGCATGTAGATAAGCCGTTTCAACGTCGAACTGGAAAACCTCTAGGCCAAGGATAGTTGCAGTGGCTAATGCGATTTTCACACTCTCAGTCCGCACTGTGGGTGAGTATGTATTTGTATAGTCCTCAGGATAACGTTGAGCGAAACCCTGGGCTACGAGTCTGGCCTTGCACAACGACTCACCATTCGGCTTCTTTTTGATCCTGTAGACCCATCGAGTGCCAATAACTTTCTTGTTTGCTGGAGGGCTTGCAGGTGTAAACACTTGGAGTTTCTTTAGACTGTCCATTTCAGCCTGCATTGCCTCAAACCATTTATCTTGTTCTGCCTCTGGAAGATGTTTGATCTGTGTGAACTTCTCAGGTGGAAGTGTAACATTACAAATCAAAGGTACAGGAGTTTTCGTTACTTGCCACGAATAAAGTTTTGGAGGGATTCCCTTTGTGGTCCTCTTGGAACGTCTCGGACCAACCATCCATTCTTCTTCCGTGTCGTCCTCGTCTTCATCATCGTCACCGGCAGCAACATCGGTGGCTTGCGAAGATGGAACAGTAGGTTGAGAAGAACTCGTGGAAGGGACAACCTCCTGTGAATCATGACCATCAGGTTGTGTGGCATCAGCAACATCATCTCTAGGAAAATAAACTCCAGGATCATTAGAATGAATCCTGGACCAGTCAGCATCTTCCTCAAAAGTAGCAGATTGTGAAACCACAATAACATGATGAGAGTCAATGTATTTGCTCCATTTTGAATTATCGTCAATACCCATAAATCTCATCCTTTTTGCTGTAGGACCCCCTTTCTTTCTTTGGGCTAAAGGAATATTGACCATAGCATAGGAACCAAAAATATGGAGATGTGAGAGATCAGGCTTGTGTCCATACAACATGAAATAAGGGGTCTGATTTATCACACTACTCCAGGTACGGTTGATGATATGGTTAGCATATTTGATAGCTTCACCCCAGTATGGAAGACCAAGGTTGGCGTCTTCAAGAAGGCAACGCATCATGGTTTGCAAAACCCCATTTCTGCGTTCTGCCACTCCATTCTCAGCTGGAGTATAAGGAGCAGATGTCTGATGTACTATCCCATTCTTACGCATCCAGTCCTGGAAACACTGAGACATGAATTCAGCACCGCGATCACTCTGGATTCTGGCAATGTTGACCTCGAATTGGGTATAGACAAGACTAGCAAAGTCTTTAAAGATCTGAAAGGTCTCAGACTTTTCTTTCATAGGATATACATATCCATATCTAGAATAATTATCAACGATTGTCAAGAAATATCTTTTACCACCAAGTGTTGGTGCAAAACGACCAACTATGTCAGTGTGTACCAAATCAAAAATGCGTGTTGACAGGCGTGTAGCGTGTTTTGGAATTGCTGCTGCCTTGGATTTGGCTTTCTTGCAGACAGCACAGTCCAAGAACACCTTACACCCCTTTAGATCCAAACCTCTTGCGAACTCTGGCGTCTTCTTCAGAACACGGAAACTGGCATGACCCAATCTTCTATGCCACTTATGGATACACCTGGAATGCAAAGGTTTACCTGTTAGTGAATTCTCAACATTAGCATTTTTATTAGGAACCCCAGGCTTGCGGTGAGCAACCTGTGTCTTTTTTGTATTTTTCTTATCTTTAGGAACCATTGGAGTAGCAACAGGATCTCTCTCTGGGACGCCTCTCTCTGGGCCTGTGCTTTTTAGAACGTGTATACTTGCCTGCTCTTGCTGCTTAGACTTTGGTTTTATGTAATAAACACCAC
>JAKJMR010000204.1:546309-559372 GCA_024449315.1 Daboia siamensis | reverse complement strand
TAGTAAACATCTGGAATGAGAGCACCGAGCTCTTCAATATAAACAGTTCCTTTTCCCATGACCTGAACAGGATGATTTGAAAAAGAGTAAAGTTCACGAAGTTCAGGTTCAGGCTCGTGCAGCTCTGTGTACAGCTCTTTTCTGTAGGTAACATGTAATGCTGCTCCACTGTCCAAAGTCCAAAGAAGTCATCTGTCGTACTCTGGTTGAGGCTGTGGATCGTTGGTCACAACCAATGTGACAAGTGGAGCTTGTGGAGCACGCCTGGAACCATGACCACGACCTTGTCGTCCGCCTCTACCTCTGCCTCCTCTGGAATCTGTTCCTCTGGGCTGGTATGTAACGGGCGCTGGAACTCGTTGGGGACAATCCCGGGTGGCATGTCCCACACGATTGCAGATGTAGCATCTTGGCATCCTTGGAACGTAGGCCCTTCCACGGAAGGCACGCCTCACTGGAGCTCTTGATGCAAGTGGTTCCCTTAAATGTGGCGCAGCTTGCATAAGTGCCTCTTCTTCAGTTAAAATTCTGCATACACGATCCACTGTGCGTTGAGCAATAGGCACTTGATTGATCTTGGAAATGGCATCTTTCCACTCATAATTCAAAGAATTGATGATAATGCTGATCATTTGAAAATCATCAATAGGATAGCCTTTTTCACCCAGTTCTTTTCTAATACCTTTCATTTTAGTCAAATGTGCTCCAATATGTTCACCAGGATTTAATCTGGAACCATGGAACTCAGACAACAGTAAACATGTAGACTCAATGGATGTAGGCCGGTAACATGCTTCTAACTGAGTCCAAATCTGCTGGGCAGTTGCATCATGTGAAAACGTGAGCTGCAATTCAGTGTCCATTGACATCAATAATGTTGTGCATGCTCTATTATTCAAGTCCCATATGTCAGGAGTCCATGGCTGGGCAGGAGGATTAAACACCATCATGTGAGTACCTTCTCTGCGTAGCAAAAGACCAATCTCACTGACCCATGCCCTGTAATTCTGTCCTGACTTCTTTAATTTTGAGTCACCAGCCAGTGGTACAATAGAAGGTGTTTGATGAGGAATATACAATTGAGGTACTGGCTGTGCAGGTCTTTGAGCTGCTATTCCACTCTGGCCAGCAGGAGGCGCTGGCGCTGGGGCTGGTGCAGTAGCATAACCTGCAGATGGCACTGGCCTTCGCATATAAGAACCTGGTGGCAATTGCATGTGGGCTAAATATGGCTGTGCTCTGCCAGGTAGAGGGGCTTGCATAGAAGCAATATTAACAGGAGAAGCAATAGTAACAGGAATCCTAGCACCATCAGGGGCTGGAGCCTCAGATAACGGCAGGAATCTTGTATCTCTGAGCAAAGATTCCTCCATGGACAGTTGAGAAAGTGAGAGCTCCAATTCACGTCTTATTGCAGCTTCACCAGTAGATGGTGCTATAACATTAGCTTCAGGCATCACTGTGGCTCTGTATGTCCTTTGGGACAGCCCATAGTCATGTGACATAGGAGCCTCCGGTTCCCATTCGTCTGGCATGACACTCAATGATGGGCGTGACTTTGGCTTTGGGGAAGAAGGAGGCAATATGGCTTCTTCTTGTGGGTGTGGCAATATGGCCGGTTCTTGCTCATAACACTTCTCATATTGCTGAACCATTGACACATATTCCTTTGCCTGCTGCAAATGCTTTTCAAAAACCCCAATTTGTGCACAGTAGCCTTGCATAGCCCTATCTCGCATAGTTTGCTTGGGGCTTGAAGGAGCAGAAGGAATTGTCTTCGGCTGAACTTTAGTTTTCGCTCCAAGCCTTTGAAATTCATCTTGAGCAGCTACCAGGGAGCTTTGGTAAGTAGAAAAAGGAGTGACTGACCTTGCATCGTCGACAGGAGCAGGTGCATCTTCTCCAAGGCGTGTGGCTGAAGTGATCAGAGTTTGTAAAGTTGAAGGGAGTCGCCCCACGGATAAACTCCTAGCCTCCCTCTTCAGCCTTGGCTTCCTTCCTGACATATTTCAGCAGTTAATCACCGCTGCCTCACCAGCACTAACTAACTGATAACAGCCGCAGAAACATGCATCTCTAAAGACATAAATCAAACCATCCTCTGCTACCAAATGTTAAGGTAACAATCACCTTAGTAGAGGGCGAAGGACCGTGCTTCAGAGAATGCATGATGTGCATGAAGGAAGGAAATAAAACACGACGCATCATCTTACTAAATACCTTTTAATTACAAAAATATACAAACTAAATATATTATAAAGAGAGCTAGCTGACTACATCCTAATGTAACAGACAGTAACAGCAAAGTGAAAAAAAACAATAAGGAGTAACTGTGAGAAACTTTTCTAGACATGCGCACATAGCAGTCTGAAACCAAAACATAACTAGTCATATGGGCTTCACTATGGCTACCAGATAAGTGGTATCTCAACAGGTGCAGAGAGCAGGGAAATGTGTACAGTTAGAAAATGAACTTTTCTGACGAACAAAAAAAAACGTGCAGTGACATTTTCAAGGTGACTGGGAATACATTTATATTCTGAATAATAACTTCAAAGGATGTCTTCCTAAGGACAAAAGTGGCTACCAACTTTCCTGCAAATACGGCTTAGGTAACTGCACTGAAATGACTCATTTGCAATAAGTGTAAAGAAGAGGAAATGGAAAAGCCAAGGGTGGTCTCCCCTGGAAGGGACATTTGCTACTCAGATAACCTGCCTGATTGGCTGATCCCAGGTGCTCATCTGAGGAGCCTTTCAGGAGCATTTCTGCGAAGTGTCAACAAAACTGAGCTGGTAATTCAGGAGTTCAACAAGAAGAGCACCTGAAATCACCTTTGCTTGGGAAAGCAAGGGTATTGAACCTCTAAAAAGACAAGAGGCATCCATGGGGCCCTGCTCATATAGAGGCCATGCGGTGGCTACAGAGCCATTGAAACCACCCACTGTTCCTGCCAGGTCTCCAGTTTAGTATGTTAAAGACAATGTAAGTATTGAAACAGGTGTTCCCACTGTATGCTGAAGAGACAAGCAATATCTTGGGCAATATTTTTTTTTATTTTTTATTTTTTAATTTTTTTATTAAATATTTACAAACACATACATATAAAGTATATACATTCCAAATTTAAAAAAAAGAAAAAGAATAAACAAACATTTAACAGACAAACATATAAACTAACTGGGGGTTAAAGTCCCCTGTATAATTACACAAAGTTACATCCCGGTAAATCTTAAATCTTATTTATCGTTGTCTATTTCAACTATTAAATATTATTATAAAAATTACTTTGAAGTATTATATTAACTATTCTAGATTTGTTCTGTTTTTTAACCAAACATACCATCATTCCCAATTGGTATAATACATAGATTCTTGTTTCTGTTTTAGTAAATAGGTTAGTTTATCCATTTCTGCGCAATTCAAAATCTTATTAATTAACATTTGATCTGTTGGGATATTTATATCTTTCCACTGTTGAGCAAAGGTTATTCTCGCTGCTGTTGTAACATGAACAAAAAGATACCAATCTTGTCTATTAATTAGTTTTGGTTTTATACCAAGTAAGTAAGAGTCCGGAAGCAGAGGAAAAGTAACACCAGTTATTTGCTTTAACCAGTTTTGGACCTTCTCCCAATATTTCTTACTCTGAGGGCAAGTCCACCACTGGTGAAAGAAAGTACCCTTGGCCAGTCTACATTTCCAGCATTTATCAGAGGCATCTGGAAACATTTTAGCTATTCTCGCTGGTGGCAAATACCATCTATAGATCATTTTGAAGTAGTTCTCTTTAAATGTCGAAGATAATGTTAGTTTCATTGTTCTGGTCCATATTGTCTGCCATTCCTCTAGTTGGATCGACCTCCCTATATTTCTCCCCCAGGCTATCATTGTATCTTTCACAATCTCATCATCTATGTATCTAGCTAGGAGGAGATTGTACATTCGGGAAATAAATTTTAGTCCGGGGCCTTCCAAAGTTTTATCAAGGGGTTGACTGGTTTGAGAGATGCCATATTCCTGTTTATCTTTAGAAAACCTGGTTTGAATTTGAATATATGACCACCAATCTAAATCTATACCTTGTATCTGGAAATGTTCTCTAGATTTCAAGTTCCCTTCTTCATCTATCAAAATCTTGTAGGACCAGTTTCTTTTCAGATTGTAAACAGTCGGCTGGGTTATTATCTCCAGTGGGACCACCCATTTGGGAATCTTGGTATACATTCGTTTTTTAACTTTTTGCCAAATTCTGATCAAAATTCTCCTAATGTAGTGGTTAGTAAAGTACTTGGATGGAGTTTTTTGATATGACCATAAGGTTGAATGCCAACCTTGGTTAAGGTCAAAGCCTTCAAAAGTTAATATACGTTTCCTCGACAGGGATACCCAATCTTTAATCCAAAGGAGTGCAGAGGCTTGGTAGTATAATTCCCAGTTTGGAAGTCCCAATCCTGGAGCATTTTTCCCTTTATTCGTGGTTTTTTACCCTGCCAAACAAATTTCCCTATTGCTTGATCCAATTTCCTAAAAAAATTGTTGTTTAGATTTACGGGGGCCGTTTGAAATAAAAAAATCCACCGTGGAAGAATATGTGCCTTAATTGCAGCAATTCTGCCCAAAAAAGATAATTGAATATTTTTCCATCTGTCAAGGTTTTGTAGTGTACTGGCAAATAATTTATCATAATTCAATTCTTTAATATTAGAACATTTATTAGTTAATTCAATTCCCAAGTACTTTACTTTTTTAACAAATTTTAATCCCATAGTTCTTTCTATTTCTTTTTTCTTTACATCAGTTAAGTTTTTGGACAACATTTTGGTTTTTTCTCTATTAATTTTCAATCCTGCCACCTCACCATATTGTTCTATCTTTTTTACTAAATTTGGCCCAGAGATTAAGGGGTCCTCTAACACAAACACCAAATCATCGGCAAAAGCCTGAAGTTTATATTCTTCTCCTCTAATTTTGAGGCCCTTAACAGACTCATCTTGTCTAATTATATCAAGAAGTGGTTCCAGAGCCAAAACAAACAATAATGGAGAAAGAGGACAACCTTGTCTAGTGCCCTTAAAAATTCCAAATTCTCCAGACATCGCTCCATTAAAAAGCAGCCTAGCTGACTGTTCAGAATATATTGTTTGAATTGCATTCATAAATTTAGGTCCAAATTCCATTACTTTTAATTGATACATAATAAATTTCCAGTTAACTCTATCAAAGGCTTTTTTTGCGTCTACGAATATCATCGCCATGGGCCTATCTGAAAATTTCTGGTAGTATTCCAATACATTTAAAATTATTCGCACATTGTCATTAAGATGTCTATAGGGTAAAAAGCCATTTTGGTCTTGGTGAATAAAGTGGGAAAGAAATATTTTAAGTCTTTCTGCCAAAATGGTCGTGAAAATTTTATAGTCTACATTCAATAACGAAATTGGTCTGTAATTTTGGATCAACGTCAAATCTGAATCAGGTTTAGGAATTAAGGAGATATGAGCCTCTCTCCAAGATTCGGGCATTTTTGCATCAGTTAAAATATTATTAAATATATCCCTTAATTGAGTACCTAACAGGTCAATAAATTCCTTATAAAATTCACAAGGTAAGCCATCCGGGCCTGGAGTTTTCCCACCTGTTTGTTTTCTCAACTTCCTCTATAGTTATTTCTTTATTCAGAAGTTGTCTAAAAGAATCCGAGATTGGATGGGGGCGATAATTCTGAAAATATTGTTCTAATTTACTTTGTGGGCATTCCTCCTCACTATAAAGTAGTCTATAAAATTCTTGTGCAATTTTTAGTTTTTGTTCCTTATTAATCACCAGGTTACCATCCTGATCTTGTAAATAGTCTATCCTTTTTGCTCTTTGTTCCTTTCTTAATCTGTAACTTAACCATTTTCCCGGTTTATTAGCGTGTTCAAAGTACCTCTGTCTACTCCTCTTGATTTTATTTGCCAGCTCTTTTTGATCAATCAAAAGAATCTCATGTTTAATCAAATCTTTTTTTTCTTTATGTTGGGAATTTTGGGGATCTAATTGCAACGCCTCCTCAGTTTTTGATAATTTAGAGAATAACTCAACTCTTTTTAATCTTTCTTGTTTCCAACTGTGAGCCGAATGTTTTTTTTTTTTTTATTAAAAAGTTTTTCAATACATTTTAATTATAACATCCCATTCCCCACCCCTCCCCCGCCCTCTCCCACCCTCTTACCCTCCCTCTCCCCCCTCCCCCCCCAGACTTCCCAGAGCTAGATACAAGGTATAAAAAATAAGATAACCAATCATAAACGCCCATATGCTAACAATAATAACCTATTAATTCTCTCGCGCTTTAGCTCTTATAAATTGACTACAAGCAATATACTTATTCAAATGCTAAATAAAACTTTTTAGTCCCATATTTATTCTGGATGTAATCAATCCATTTCTTCCACTCCACAATATATCGTTGTTGAGAATGGTCTTTCAAATATGCTGAAATCTTTGCCATCTCCGCCAGGTTGGAAACTTTTAAAGTCCATTCCTCTAAAGTCGGCAGTTCTTGCTTTTTCCAATATTGTCCTATTAAAAGTCTCGCTGCCGTAATTAAGTTCAACATCAAATTAATGTCCAACACAATAGTATCAGTAATAATACCCAGTAAAAACAATTGCGGACAAAACTTTATCCTTTTCTTGAATATCTTCTGCATATTCCACCAGATTTTAATCCAAAATGGTTTGATCTTTTTGCAAGTCCACCATATATGAAAATACGTTGCGTCTTCGCCACCACATCTCCAACATTTAGGCTGATAGTTTGGATACATACTTGCTAACTTTCTAGGATCTAAATGCCATCTGTAAAACATTTTATAAAAGTTCTCTCTTAAATTTTGAGCTTGGGTAAATTTCACATTTCTCACCCAGATCTTTTCCCAAGTATCCATTGTGATGACTTCCTGAATGTTCTGTGCCCATTTTATCATACAGTCCTTAACAATTTCTGTTTCTGAGTCAATCTCTATCAATGCAAGATATATCCGTTTGATATGCGCTGGTCCCTGATTTCTAATTTGTTTTACCAGATTTTCATCATCCCTCAAAAAACCAATCTTCTGATCTTCTTTCCACCTGGCTTGTAATTGTCCATATTGAAACCAAGTTTGTACAATCTTTTTTTCTCGTAAAAGATTGTATGACTTCAAACACCATACATTCCTCTCCAAAGTCAAAATTTCCTTATATGTAATCACATCATGTTTAAATCCAACATTTATATTCTCTATTGCGTGTTTGGGTATTGCCCATAACGGTATCTTATAATTTAATTTTTGTCTGTGCTTTTTCCAAACTCTCAACAAAGCATACCTCAAAATATGCATTTTAAAAACATTATCTACCTTTTTGTCATATAGTAAATATGCGTGCCAGCCAAATAACAAGTCATGCCCTTCAAGATTTAAGAGTCTCCCCTGTGTCAAATTAATCCAATCACTTATAGCTGATAATGCAGCAGCTTCATAATATAATTTAAAATTGGGCATTCTTAGACCACCTCTTTCGCGTGTATCCTGCATAATTTTAAATTTGACCCGTGGCCTTTTCCCTGCCCAAACAAATTTATTGATACCCTTCTGCCACTCCTCCAAATTTGAATCCTTTTTGAGAATGGGTATCATTTGAAACAAAAATAAAAATTTTGGCAGAACATTCATTTTTACTGCTGCAATTCTTCCCAATAATGATAGTTGTAATTTTTTCCAACTATCCAATTCTTTTTGCACTTTATTCCATAACTTTTCATAATTATTTTTATATAATTTAACATTTGAGGGTGCTAGATATACCCCCAAATATTTAACCCTTTCAACAATTTCAAATCCAGTTAAGCTTTCTATAAAAACCTTTTGTGATACTGTCATATTTTTAGATAAAATTTTAGTTTTTTGTATATTAATCTTAAATCCAGAAACTTTCCCATATTGAAATATTAACTCCATCAATTCCATAACAGAATTTTCTGGATGTGTCAAAGTAATAACCAGATCATCCGCAAAAGCCCTCAATTTATAGTCCTGATCTCTTATTTGAATTCCCTTAATTGTTTCCGAATTCCGTATTTTAATCAATAATATCTCCAATGTTAAAACAAATAATAAAGGTGATAACGGGCAACCCTGCCTCGTACCCTTTTCAATATTGCATATTTCAGTCAAACTATTATTAACAATTATTCGAGCTGTTTGCTTCTGGTATATTGCCCTAATTGACTGTAAAAATTCATCCCCAAAATTCATTTTATCTAATACTTTCAACAGAAATTTCCAATCCAATTGATCAAAGGCTTTTTCAGCATCCAAAAAGATCAATGCTGCAGGGATCTGGTTATTCCTTTCCAAAAATTCCAATAAGTCAACTATATGTCTCACATTATTTTTCATTTGTCTACCACTTATAAACCCAGTTTGATCACCATGAATCACCTGTTGCAATACCCTCATAAGTCTACTAGCTAACACCTTAGCAAATATCTTGTAGTCCGTATTCAAAAGTGAAATTGGCCTATAATTTTTTGCTTGAGTAACATCCTGATCTTCCTTAGGAATTAAAGAAATAAAAGCAGTTTTCCAAGACGGGGGTACTCCTCCCCCCTTTTGAATTGTCTGAAACAGTTCCTTTAATGGCTTTATCATCTCAAACTGTAGATTTTTATAATACACAGCAGTCAAACCATCGGTGCCTGGTGCTTTACCTACTTTTAACTGTTTAATTGCCAAATATATTTCTTCCTCAGTTATCAACTGATTCATTTCTTCTTTTTGCTCTTGCGTAAGAACCGGAATATTAAAATCTTTTAAATATAAATCAATGTCCGTTTCGTTAATCTTGTCGCTAGCATATAATTTAGAAAAAAAATCAGCAAAGGTTTCCTTAATAAGATTCTGTTGATACACAATCTTTCCCTTATGTTCTATTTTGTCTATATTAGAAACCCTTTGCTTCTTTCTTAACATATATGCTAACCATCTGCCTGGTTTATTGGCATTGCAAAAAGTATTATGCCTTGCAAACCGTAGATTAGTTGCCACCTGATCAGCCATTAACTTATCAAATTGTCCTCTTAATAACTTAATAGTCTCTTTAATCTTCACGTCCGATGGGTTCAAAATTAAAGCCTTTTCTTTTTCTTTAATCTCTGTCTCTAATTCTTTCCTCCTAAATTCCAAATTGCGTCTATATTTGTTATTAAGATATATCAACACTCCTCTCATATATGCCTTACTAGCATCCCATACCATTTCCATAGAAGTACCCTTATGCATATTCATTTCAAAAAAAACCTTCATCTGTTTCTTACACTCTTCCACATTTTTCTGATTTCTGAACAGATTCTCATTTAAACGCCAGGAACGTCGTTCTCTAATGTCGTTTCCAATCTCCAGCCAAACTGGACTGTGATCAGACATAGTCTTTGAACAAATCTTTATCCTCTTAGTTCTAAAAAAAAGATCATTAGACAATAATATAAAATCAATCCTGGAAAAAGATTGGTGTCTATCAGAAAAAAAAGTATAGTCTCTTTCTTGTAAATTTCTCTCCCTCCAGACATCACGTAATTCCATATCGTCCATCATCTCAAAAAAAGATTTAGGCAATTTAGCATGACTTGGGGTACTTCTGTAGGATCCACTCTTATCCATTTGTACATCCAAAACACCATTCCAGTCTCCCATAAAAATAAAAGATTTGTAATCCAATTGGGTAATCCTGCTGTGTAATAAACTATAAAAGTCAGCTTGCTGTTGATTAGGTGCGTATAATCCAACCAAAAGAGTTCTTTTACCTTCTAATAACAAGTCCACAATAACATATCTTCCTTGTTGATCAGCTTCAATTAATTCTGCCGTGATTGTATTCTTGACATAAATAACCACTCCATTTTTCTTGTTAACTGCAGACGCAGTAAATTGTGTACCTAATCTTGAATTTGATAAATACTTTTGGTCCATAACTCTAATATGTGTTTCTTGTAAACAAATAACGTCAGTCTTAAATTGCTTTAAATATTGAAAAATTTTCTTTCTCTTTTGTGGTGAGTTTAATCCATTAACGTTCCAAGTTAAAAACTTAGTCACCATTTCTGGCAACCCGAAGCTTTTGAAGCGCGTCATCCAAAATCCCTTTTACATTTTTAGGTCGCGCTCCTCCCACAGCTTGGCTATAGGTACATTTTGGAAGTTCCACAACAATCTGCTGGTCTAAGTCTTGCTCACGTCTGGCTCTTCTCGAAGCAGCTCGAGTAACCCTCTGATCCTTTGCTTCCTCTATTGTTGAAATTTGAATCACTCCTGGTACAGTCTCATCTATTTGTGTTCCTTCAGCATCATATGACTTTCCCTCCTTTGTTGGTTCCAGAAGTGGTATGGGGATTGCTTTTAAAACATTGCTATAGAAATCACGTGCCTGCAGAACTGTAGCAAGACGGTATCTGGTATCTTCAAACATTACCACCATACCCACTGGAATCTCCCATCTAAACCTGACATCACGTCGCTTAAGCTCCTGTGCCAGAAATGCAAATTCCTTTCGTTTCCTTAGAATTTTTGGAGGGAGAGCCGAATGTTTTATAGCGAGCCCTCTCACTACTGCTTTAGCTGTGTCCCAAATAATTTGCAGAGAGGTATCCTCTCTTTTGTTTTCTGTAAAGAAAAATTCTAACTCCTTTTTGGTACTTTTGAGAAATTCCTCATCTCTCATTAAATCTAATCTCATAGACCACCTCGCCCTTTTTTTGGGAGGTCCTGCCCATTTAACTATTAAAGGATGATGATCTGCCCATACATTAGTGTCTATCTCTACCTCTATGATGGTCTCTTTAATTTCAGATGTCGACCAAAACATATCTATTCGCGACCATGAATGGTGGCTGGGGGAAAAGTAAGTGAATTGTTTCTGAGTAGGATGCAAATCTCTCCATACATCTGAAAGTCCAATTTGGGTTACTAGCTTATCCCATATTTTAGGCAGAATTTTCCTTTGTCTTTTTATGTATTTTGGGGGGCCTGCCCCTGGTTCGTAATCTTTATTAACATCTTTGATCGCATTAAAGTCCCCCAAAATACAAATATTTTCATAATCAAGATCAGTTAATTTCTTATATAACTTTTTTAAAAAAGTTTTCTGATCCGTATTAGGCGCATATATAATTACTAATAACACCTGTTTGAAACCTATTTTAGTTTTTAGTGCTAGTATTCTTCCCTCTTCATCAGAGTACACTTGTGTCACTAATCCTTTGCGGTCATACACAGCAATGCCTCGTTTTTTCTGGTTGGCCAAGGATACATATAATTTCCCCAATTGGGGACACTCTAATACTTTTTGATGATTTTTATATATATGAGTTTCTTGTATACAAATCAAATCACAATTTTGTTTTTGTAAGTTAAGCCAAATTCTTTTCCTTTTAGCAGGGGCATTTAATCCGTTGATATTAACGGAAAACAAACATAATTCTTCTTCCATACTCTTATTTACCTGCGGCCTTTTGTCTCTGTGATCTAGTTTCAACTTGTAGCCCTGTTGCATCTCCAGTCCTATTATTGCTGTTCATCTTTTTTCCTTGGTCATCTTGCTGCTCTATACTGGGTTCTTGTGGAGTCTCTTCCATACTCTTGCTTTCTGTTTCTCCTTCACTTTCTCGGTCAAATAAGGTAATTTGTGTTTCGTAAAAGTCCTGTGCTTCCTGAAGTGACTCCAGTTTAAACCTTTGAGTCTGCCACATGAAAGATATTCCTTCTGGTAATAGCCAACAGTACCGAATCTTATATTTCCTTAAAAGAGTTGCTAGAAATTCATACTGTCTTCTCGCGTCTCGTACTCTCTTTGGTATTTGTGGCAGTACTGCTATACGCTTTCCCTTATATGTAAATGCTTGGAACCTGGTTTTCTGGAGTATCTCATCTCGAATTAGCTTTTTGGTAAAACGGATATGCACTTCTTTGGGTAGATTATTACGTCTGGCATAACTAGTATAAATACGATAAACTTCGTCTTAATATCTTAATATCTCAGTTTGGTCTCTTTCTAAATCCCAGCCATAACTTCTCCCATCACTTCTCGAAGGCATTCCTCTTTTTCTTCCAGTATATTTTGGAAATGTAGGAAGTTCCCAGATTTATCCATTTCCAGCATCACCATCTCATTTTCCAATTGTTTGTTAGCTCTGGTGAGATGGGCATCCATCTTTCCCACTTTCTCATCCATTTTGGCGATTTTCGTTTCTATAGTTTGTAGTTGATCTTCATGTTTAGTTAAAGTATTCTGTATTTCCTCAAATCTTGTATGGAATTGTCTAGTCTCATCTGTCAATATTGCCACATTTGATTTTAGTTCCTCCAGAACCTTAAATGTAGATTCTTGATTATTGACCAAGGTATCTTGGTTCTTAAGAACCGTATCTTGTATTGATTTAAGCATGTCTTGCCATTCTTGGGGTATAGTTAAGGATTGGCTTACAACTGGGATATCTTCTGCAGATTTTTTCAGCATCCGTGGGATCGTTGTTATAGGTGAGGAAGAAGCTGTAAGTGTCTTCTTTTTAAGGGTTGTGGTGGTGGTAGTTGTTGCCATCATTAGGAATTCAAAAATGTCTCTCCAACCAATTGGACACCACCACGTTCTCTTGTCTATATTGTTCAGTTTCACATTAATAATACATTCCTTTTGCTTTCCTAATCTTAAATTCCACTATCTTAATACTCTAATGTAATTCTAAAGTCAAAAAGGGTACATAAATAAATTAAGTTATAATAATTAACCTATTATTAATTTCAATATATTTTAGATAAGGTATTTTCAGCTTTACTTACTTTTGTAGCTTAATATTAATAACTAATAATAACAGTCTTATACACTATTAATAATAATAAACTTAATCAATATAAGTTTGAATTAAACAGCCGGATTAATATTAATATTTAACTACAAATAAAAAATTAGTAGCCAATGACCAAACTAATATTTTTTTTTTTATTAAAGAGTTTTACAAAAACAAAATTTTACAATATATCCCC
>JAKJMR010000204.1:501979-539203 GCA_024449315.1 Daboia siamensis | reverse complement strand
TAATAATAATAATAATAATAATAATAATAATAATAATAATAATAATATCTTAGTCTTATTACTATTCACCTTGAACCCAGAAACCTTACCATACTGAGTTATAATTTCCATCAAGTCTATAACCGACTGTAACGGTTGAGATACTGTCACAACCAAGTCATCAGCAAAAGCTCTCAATCTATAATCATTCTGTTTTATTTTAATTCCCTTTATCATAGAGGACTCTCGAATTTTAATTAATAAAATCTCTAATGTTAAAACAAACAATAATGGTGATAGGGGGCATCCCTGTCTTGTACCTTTTTCAATTTTAAAGGTCTCTGTTAGCCCCCCATTAACTATAATTTGTGCAGGTTGTTGTTGATATATAACTTTAATAACATGTAAAAAACCTTCTCCAAAATTCATCTCCTCAACAACTCTCAATAAAAATTGTCAATTCAATTGGTCAAAGGCTTTCTCTGCATCCAAAAATATCAATGCTGTGGAGACTTGGTTGTGCTTATCCAAATATTCAAGCAAGTTTACAATGTGTCTTACATTATATTTCATATACCTCCCAGATATAAATCCCGATTGATCACTATGAATCATTTGTTTCAAAACTTGCATTAATCTATTAGCCAATACTTTAGCAAAAATCTTGTAATCTGTATTTAAAAGCAATATAGGACTATAATTTTTGGGTTGAGTAAGGTCTTGATCCTCCTTTGGAATCAATGATACAAAAGCTGTCCTCCATGATGGAGGAACTGCACCTCCAGTCTGAATTTCATTAAACAAAATCTTTAAGGGTTCAATCATTTCGAGCAACAACTTTTTGTAGTAAATTGCTATTAATCCATCTGTTCCCGGAGCCTTGCCCAATTTCAACTATTTAATAGCTAAAGAAATTTCTTCTGATGTAATTGGGCAATTCAGCTCAAGTTGTTGTTCTTTTGAGAGTCTCGGAAAATAAGCTCCCTATAAATACTTGTCTATAGTTTGTATATTTTGTATATTTGTATATTTTAAGTTTGTATATTTTCTTTAGAATATAATTTCGAATAAAAATCTAAAAAACTCCTCTTAATCAAATTTTGTTGGTAGACTTCTTTTCCTTTATATTCTATTTTATCTATAGTACGTGATTTCTGTTTCTTCCTTAATTGATAAGCCAACCATCTACCAGGCTTATTAGCGTTACAAAAAGTATTGTGTTTAGCATAGCGCAAATTAGTTGCTACTTATCTATATCTAAAGCTTGTGTGTTAATTTCGAATAAAAATCTAAAAAATTCCTCTTAATCAGCTTTTGTTGATAGACTTCTTTTTCTTTATATTCTGTTTTATCTATAGTACGTGACTTCTGTTTCTTCCTTAATTGGTAAGCCAACCACCTTCCGGGCTTATTAACGTTACAAAAAGTATTCTGTTACAGGCAGTTGTATTGTGAAATTAATTCCTTGTTAAGACACTTATTGGCCTGTTTAAGCGAATTTAGTCACATTTAACGGCCCTTTCCAGACAGTGAACTCATAAAGCACCTGGTTCATCTGAAATACCTTTATTTTGCATGTAGAAGGTGGTTACAGTAGAGAAGGTGTGGTCAGGTGAAATCTGGTTGGTGCTTTAAGGTCGAAAGACAGTAACAGGATTACTGTCCGCATGGCTTGTGTTCAGATGTTACAATGGAGGATGGAACACAAGGGAGCAAGGAGAAGGAGGAAGTCCAATCCAGAAGGGGTGGATCCTAGTACAGCATCATGAGCAGGATAGGAAATACATCACAAAGGGGGAAGGTACTGGCAGACCCAATTAGCATATTATAATTTCCCAAGAACAGCCACATGGTGGCAGCACAAAAAGTGTTATGTCTAGCATAACGCAAATTAGTTGCTACTTGGTCAGCCAATAGCATACTAAATTTTTCTTTCAATAAATGTATCAAAATCCTTAAATTATTATCCAATGGATTCAAAATAAAGTCTTTCTCCTTAGATTTAATCTCTCCCTCAAGATCTATACATTTTTGCATTTGCTTATGCCTATAAGCATTGTTCATATAAATCAAGACCCCTCTCATATAAGCTTTACCGGCATCCCAAACCATTCCCATCGATGTACCTTTATGCATATTCATAACAAACAATTCTTTCACATGTTCTCTACATTTCTGCAAGAAACTCCAACCAAACAGGACTATGATCCGACAATGTCCTAGGAAAAATCTTAACATTCTTAACCCTAGAGAAAAGATCAGTAGTAATTAAAATAAAGTCAATCCTAGAGAAAATAAAGTCAATCCTAGAGAAATCCAAAAAAAAGTAAAATCTCTGTCTTTCATATTCCTTTCCCGCCATACATCTCTTAATTCCAGATCCTCCTTCAAATAAAAAAAAAGCTTTAGGCAATTTTGAATTAGAAAAGTTTTTGAAGGATCCCTTGTTGTCTTCAGATGGGTCCAAAACTCCATTCCAGTCCCCCATCATAATAATAGATTTGTAATCCAATTCAATTAGTCTCTGATGTAAAAGTTTAAAGAATTTTTGCTGTTGTTGATTTGGAGCATATAATCCAACAAGAAGAACTTTCTTTCCTTGTAGCATTAATTCAATACAAACATATCTCCCTTGTTTGTCCGATTCAATTAATCTAGCCGAAAAATCTTTTCTTAAATAAATGACCACTCCAGCCTTCTTGTCCAGAGCAGAAGATGCAAAATGTGTTCCCAATTGGGAATTAGCCAGATACTTTTGGTCTTTTAATGCAATATGTGTCTCTTGTAAACAAACAATGTCATTTTTATGTTGTTTCAAATAATAAAATACTTTCTTTCTTTTTTGTGGTGAATTTAAGCCATTAACATTCCATGTCAGGAACTTCACCATCTTTGGTGACCATGAGCCTTTGGAACATAGCCTGAAGATCACCTGTTGCTCTCTTCGGACGTGCTCCTCCCACAGGCTCTGAGACAGCCGCATCTTGCATAGTTGGACCAGATACAAGCTTCTGTTTTTGCTCTTTTTCCATACGCTTGTATGCAGCCCTAGTCATCCTCTGTTCTTTCGGGTCCTTCTTTAACGCCAAACTCTGCTCCATAATCTCAGCCTGCTGCATCTCCTCAAGAGGCAATGACATTGCCCCTTCACTCAGTTGTTTATCTTCTTGTCTTACTTCTGTTCTTTTAACTCGAGGAGACGGTGGTGAGCCTGCTTTCAGGACCTTAGTATAAAAATCCTTTGCTTTTAAAATTGTATTCAACCTATACTTCGTCCCTGCATAATTCACCACAATTCCATTAGGTATTTCCCATCTAAACTGAATTTGTCGCTTCTTAAGCTCATCGGACAGAAAAGCAAAATCTTTCCTTTTTCTAAGAATTTTTGGAGGTATCTCCTTTAAAATTATAATATCTTGGCCTGCAATTTGAAATCTTTCCCGACAGAAAGCCTGGATTTCTGGTTGATCTCCTGGAAAAATAAATCACTACATCTCTAGGTAAATTTTTCTGCCTAGTAATCCAGGAATTAACCCTAAATGTCTTATCCATTTCTTTAAGTAATTCTTCAGGTTCACATTTCAAGACAGGAGCCACTGCTTGTGCCACTTCCCATTCCAAATCTTCTTTAGGATTCTCTTTAAGGCCTCTGATGTGCAATGCAAACTCCATGTTTTTATATTGTGATATGGTGAGTTCATCTTCTGTACTATCAATTTTAACCTCTATTCTATCTATTTTCTGTTCAGTACTGATAATTTTATTTTCCAGATTCTCCACATACTCCATAACTGAATCCACACAAACATCCAGGCGTTCGATATGTGCAGCCAAGCCAAGCAAGCACTATATCCTCCCTCATTTGATTGTTTTGATTAACAAATTCTTCCTTTGTTTCCTTTATTTCTTGCTGTAATACTTGTGTTATTACTTGAGTTGATTGCATCACAACTTGCTGAATGTCTGCCAGTGTAAATGCAAGAGGTGGGGGGGGAAGGTGGTTGTACTGTAGGTTTCGTTGTAGTCTGCCCTACAGCTTGTGTTAGAGGTGAAGAAATAACACTTTTAGAAATTGTAGGGCCTCCCCCACGCCTCGCAGCCATCTCTTAAGTTTCGATTTCAGAATCAAAGTTCAAAAAGAAAAAAAAAGAAAGGAAAAGGGAGAAAAAATAGAAGTTTTTCTCCCAAAATTCCTTATCCTTCAATAAAAAAAAAAAGGACAAACTTTCAAATACACAAAGTCCGGTACTGGATAGAATCAGTTGCAAATTGTATCTCTTGCTATATTGAAAAATATGACAATTTTCCAAAACAGTCAATTCACACAAGAAAGCAACATTCCAGCGCCATTTTTACTCCATTTCTGTCAGCTTAAAACTTGAAGAAGATAATGAGTCTGAGTTAAAGTTAAAATCCAACTTGAAAATTCAATTCCTCCTGCTTTGCTCTGCCTGCTTCTCAAAGAAAAAAAATATTCACAGTCCCATCTAAGCAGCAGATGTAGTTGTCGCGTCTTGTTCCACTCCTTTGTGGAGTGAAAGCGTCCTGTGAGCGGAGAAAGCCTGGGCTCCGAGGGAACTCACTCCATTAGCCCCCAAGCTCGTTGGGGGAATCACAGAGGAGCTCTACCTCTACCCAAACAGGCTCGCCTCTCCCTCTTCTCCTGAGGGAGAGACTTCGGCGACACGGAACAGCTGATTTTCGCTGCCTCCGGACGCTCTAACGCATCCCAAGATCGGGCGGCTACTGGAAGCCTCCCTTATCTTTTTTTCATAACAAACTATAATGTCCAAAATGCACATTTTATCTATTTAAATGTAATTTGTTCTTTTTCCTAAAAGTTATCTATTTCCCACCATATTAAATCATCTACTTAATAATACAATTTCCCCTTTAATAAATCAAAAACCATTATATATATTGCCTGGGTTAATCAATAAATCAAACATATTCATGATAATTAATTTTCCATTTTAGATCTAATTTTTCAATATCAGACAAATCAAATCCTTATTTTCAACTGATTTCCAGGTATTTTAAATCTAATAGCCAAAATTCCCCTTATCTCAACATCTCCCTTTAACCCTCTAATTGACAATATAAAACCCCCTCTAATTAATCAAAACCACAATTTACTCTAGCTTTCTTCTTTTGCCAACTAGGCTTCCATATCAGCACTTTTAGCTCATCAAATAAATCTCCCTCTATTCTTATAGATGTTATTTGAATAAAGGAGACCAATTGATTGCCAGTTTTCTGGAAGGACTAGCCCAAATTTTATTCGTTCGTTTGTCACCCTGTTATTCAAGTCCCCCAAATTTGCTCTGATATATTTGTCTTCAATTCAATCTGTTCTTCTCAAATTTCTTCTGATTTATATAGAAAGTCATTTCCATTTTCAGTGTTGTCACTTCCTTGTCTGGGTTTTCCATCAGCTGTACTTGTTGGTCAATTGAGTTCTCTGTCTTAATATTTGATTGTTCCATTTCTTCTGTTATCTTCTGCATTGTTGGTTCTTTGGTTGTAGTCAAAGTTTGGCTTTGTGCATCAAAGCTGGCATCTTGATCTTTTATTTTAGGTCTCATTTTATCACAAGCTGAAAGAATAGTTTCATGTATTGCTTTCAACATGGAAAGAATCTTTTTTCTGGTGTTCATCCACATATTTGTAAATAGTCTTTCACTTATTTGTAAATAGTCTTTCTAGTAAAAGTTGTTTGTTAAGCAAAAGTCAGTAAAGGTTTGCATTCACAGTTCAAGTAGGCCAATTTTACCACCCAGCTGTTCTCTTACAATAGAGTCTCTCACTCAAGGTCAGGAAAGTCTTATCTATGTTCTGGGCTTTGAGCCAAGTCTCTTTTTAGGAAATAACAAATTGCCATATCATGTTTCACCACAAGATGTCACTAGTGCCACTTAAGGTTTTTTTTTTTAAGTCCTGAATTTTTCTAATTATTTTTCCAATTTTATTTTATTTTTTGTAGATAAAAACAAGAGTCTCTAGCAAAAATAGGAAAGTTTTTGGTCCCAAAGTTTCAGGAACATATGAATCCAATTAGATTGAAATTGTTCTTTTTAATGCTTTGATTCCCCTGCAGTAGTGTAGTCAGATGCCGCTATTCTTAAGAGGATGGGATAGAAATTCCCTTCCCTCTCTCCTCACAGGGGGAAGATACTTCAAAGAGCTTTTACAGGAAAAATGTACTTATGGTAAAGAGAAGATCTCACCCAGTTTCATCCATGTTGCTTTCAAAGTGCATAATAATAATAATAATAATAATAATAATAATAATAATAATAATAATAATAATAATAATAATAATAATAAAGTTGGAAGGGACCTTGGAGGTCATCTAGTCCATCCCCCTGCTCAGGCAGGAAATCCTGTACCATTTCAGACAAATGGCTCTCCAGTCTATTCTTAAAAACCTCCAGTGTTGGAGCATTCACAGCTTCTGAGGCAGGTTGTTCCAGTGATTAATTGTTCTGTCAGAAAGTTTCTCCTTAGTTCTAGGTTGCTTCTCTCCTTGACTAGTTTCCATCCATTGCTTCTTGTCCTGCCTTTGGGTGCTTTGGAAAATAGCTTGAGTCCCTCCTCTTTGTGGCAGCCCCTGAGATATTGGAACACTGCTATCATGTCCCCCCTCGTCCTTCTCTTCACTGAACTAGACATACCCAATTCCAGCAGCCGTTCCTTATATGTTTTAGTCTCCAGTCCCCTAATCATCTTTGTTGCTCTTCTCTGTACTCTTTCTAGAGTCTCAACATCTTTTTTACATCGTGGTGACCAAAATTGGATGCAGTATTCCAAGTGTGGCCTTACCAAGGCATTGTAAAGTGGTATTAATACTTCACGTGATCTTGATTCTATTCCTCTGATAATGCAGCCTAGCACTGTGTTGGCTTTTTTGGAAGCTGCAGCACACTGCTGGCTCATATTTAAGTGATTGTCCTCTAGGACTCCGACCCTCTCACAGTAACTACTATTGGGCAAGGTACCCCCTATACTATAGCTGTACATTTGGTTTTTCTTGCCTAAATGTAGAACCTTACATTTTTCACTATTGAATTTCATTTTGTTAGATAGTGCCCAGTGTTCAAGTCTATTCAGATCCTCCTGTACCTTAAGCTTGTTTTCTGGAGGGTTGACTATTCCTGCCAGCTTGGTGTCGTCTGCAAATCTGATGAGTTCCCCATTTATTCCTTTGTCCAAATCGTTGATGAAGATGTTGAAGAGCACTGGGCCAAGAACAGAGCCCTGGGGCACCCCAGTACATACTTCCCTCCATGTAGATATGGTTCCATTGAGGACCACATGCTGAGTACGGCCGGTCAGCCAGCTACAAATCCATCTGGTGGTAATTCTGTCTAACCCGCATTTTTCTATCTTATCAAGTAAAAGGTTGTGATCTACTTTATCAAATGCCTTACTGAAGTCCAAGTAAATTATATCACAGCATTCCTCTGTTCCACTAATTTTGTCACTTGGTCAAAGAATGCAATAAGATTTGTCTGGCATGACTTCCAGGTGGCAAGGCGCCGCCGAAGACAGCTGTTTTCGGGCTGTCCACTCCACGGCTTTGTAGAACCGCTGAAAACAGCGCCGATCAGCTGTTTCGGCGGTTCGGAAGCCCCCTCCTCGGGAGAAGAGGAGGGGGTGAGTATCCAGGTAGGGGTAGAGCTTAAAGTTCTGGCGGCTGAAGGATCGAGCCCCCCCGAAGCCTGGATTCCTCCGGGCTGCGCAGCGTTTCTGCTCCGTGCTTTTAGGAGCAGAACAAGGCGAACGCAACCATACCTGCCTACAGGAAAGGATTTTGGAAGACAAGAAAGCAGGCAGAGCGATGCAGGAGAATAAGGAGTAAGTGGACTTTTGATCATTGGCTCAACCCACATTGAAGACCCTGAAAGTGAAAGTGCGTAGTTGCAACAGTGGGGAAAATGGCGGCTAAATCTTCCAAACTTACTAGAAGTGCGGGGGCTTCCCCCCTGCAGCAATCTTCATTGCAAGCCTTAGCGCCTCCTGCACCTTCACCTTCGCCTGTTCTAACAGTTAAAGTTTTGCAAGATGCTTTGGAAAAGCATTCACAGCAATTAGCTGAGATGATAGATGAAAAGTTGGATGAGAAGCTGACAGAAAAATTAGCTGAAATCATTGATGAAAAGCTGGAGGAGAAGTTTACTGAAATAAGGGAGGACATCTTGCTTGCATTTCAAGGCATGGCGATATGTATTGAACGCCTGGACGAAAGAGTGGAAGACCTCAGCCAAAATAATATTAAATTAGATGCAAAGATATCAGAGACTGAGAATGTGGTGGATAAAATTGATAATGATTTGACATTGGTGCAGTACCATGAAATGGAGTTTGCTGTGAGAATCAGAGGTCTCAAAGAGAATCCTAAAGAAGATTTGAAGAAAATAGTTTCTGTCGCTTTGGAAGAGGTGTTGGGACGGCCAGCTGAAGGAATTGCAGAAGATATAGATAAAATCTTCCATGTCAATTCCTGGATTGCAAGACAAAGGAAATTATCTAGAGATGTGGTTGTTTATTTTACAAAGAGAGCAACCAGGAATGAAGTTATTCAAGTTTCTTACAATACTAAGCTTGTAATTGCAGAGCAAGAAGTTCTGGTTTTAAAAGAGATCCCTCCAAAAATTTTAAGGAGAAGAAAGGAATTTGCATTCCTGGCACAGGAGCTTAAGCAACGTGATATCAAGTTTAGATGGGAGATCCCAGTGGGTATGGTGGTAATGTATGAAGGCACGAGACACCGTTTTGTTACAGTGATGCAGGCACGTGATTTTTATAGTAATGTCTTAAAAGCAATCCCTATACCACTTTTGGAATCAACAAAGAAGAATGGAGAGGGAAAGCCTCAAGGTGCTGAAGAAACACAGACAGATGAGAAAGCAGCAGGAGTGGATCAAATTTCAGCAGTATCAGAAGAAGTAAGAGACCAGAGGATTACGCGTGCTGCTTCGAGACGAATGAGACGTGAGCAAGAACAGGATCAGCAGAATGTTGTGGAACCTCCAAAGCGTACCTATAGCGAAGCTGTGGGAAGGGCGCGGCCTAAAAATGTGAAGGGGATCCTGGAAGACGCGCTCCAAAAGCTTCGGGTCGCTAAAGATGGCGACTAAGTTTTTAACTTGGAATGTCAATGGATTAAACTCACCACCGAAGAGAAAGAAAATCTTTCAATATTTAAAACAATTTAAGACTGATGTTATTTGCTTACAAGAAACACATATTAGAGCTATAGACCAAAAGTACTTATTAAATTCAAGATTAGTCACACAATTTATTGCCTCTGCAACAAATAAGAAAAATGGAGTCGTTATTTATGTCAAGAACACAATTACAGCGGAGTTAATTGAAGCAGATCAACAAGGAAGATATGTTATAGTAGACTTGTTAATAGAAGGCAAAAAAACGCTTTTGGTTGGATTATATGCTCCTAATCAACAACAAGCTGACTTTTATAGTTTATTACACAACAAGATTACTCAATTGGATTATAAATCTTTTATTTTTATGGGAGATTGGAATGGTGTTTTGAACATACAAATGGATAAGAGTGGATCTTTTAGAAGTACTCCAAGTCATGCTAAATTGCCTAAGTCTTTTTTTGAGATGATGGATGATATGGAACTGCGAGATGTTTGGAGGGAGAGGAATTTACAAGAAAAGGACTATACTTTTTTTTCTGATAGACATCAATCTTTTTCTAGGATTGATTTTATATTAGTGACTAATGATCTTTTTTCTAGGACTAAGAAGATAAAGATTTGTTCAAGAACTATGTCTGATCATAGTCCAGTTTGGTTAGAGATTGAAAAAGACATTAGAGATAGGCGTTCTTGGCGTTTAAATGAGAACTTATTTAGAAATCAGGAAAATGTGGAAGAATGTAAGAAACAGATGAAGGTTTTTTTTGAAACTAACATGCATAAGGGTACCTCTATGGAAATGGTATGGGATGCTAGTAAGGCGTATATGAGAGGTGTGTTGATATATTTAAATAATAAATATAGACGTAATTTGGAATTTAGGAGGAAGGAATTAGAGAAAGAGATTAAGGAAAAAGAAAAGGCTTTAATTTTGAACCCATCGGATGTGAAGATTAAAGAGGTTATTAATTTATTAAGAGGACAATTTGACAAGTTAATGGCTGATCAGGTGGCAACTAATCTACGGTTTGCTAGGCATAATACTTTTTGTAATGCCAATAAACCAGGTAGATGGTTAGCCTATATGCTAAGGAAGAAGCAAAGGGCTTCTAATATAGGTAAAATAGAATATAAGGGTAAGGTTGTGTATCAGCAGAATCTTATTAAGGAAACTTTTCTTGATTTTTATTCTAAATTATATGCTAGAGATAAGATTAATGAAACAGACATTGATGTATATTTGGGGGATGTCAGCATCCCGGTTCTTACGCAAGAACAAAAAGAAGAGATGAATCAACTGAT
The DNA here is from genome assembly GCA_024449315.1 of Daboia siamensis. Lineage (NCBI taxonomy): Eukaryota > Metazoa > Chordata > Lepidosauria > Squamata > Viperidae > Daboia > Daboia siamensis. The sequence continues at coordinate 528,752 of JAKJMR010000204.1, read as the reverse complement.
AACTGAGGAAGAAATATTCTTGGCAATTAAACAGTTAAAAGTGGGTAAAGCGCCAGGCACCCAACCGCTTACTAGCACTGATGATGTTACCTAGTTGGGGTAATGAATTGTCTTAACATAATTATTTTGAAATAACATACAATTCATATTCTTCATGGTGATACTCTGGTATTTAACTTTTAATCTTGAAACCTGTTTTATACATCAATTTGCTTGGTGCTCTATTTCTCATGTTTTTTGTTAATATCTTTGTCTTCTGGTTATTAATCTTAGAACCTGCTGATGTACCAAATCCTTTTAGTTTTGCCCAGGGCTTCTTTTGTAAAAGAAAAAGGTGCCGGAACTCACACATGTCATACAACCCGCCTTGCCTATCCTACAAGGTTCCATCCAAAAAAGGTGCCGGAACTCTGTTCTGAGCATCCTATGAGAAAAAAAAGCCCTGGTTTTGCCATTAAAGTTTCCATTTTCTTTAAATTTATCCAAAATCACCACCATCGACTACAAAACTTATTAACATTAAAATATTTATTAATGTTTTTAAAAAATTTTACTGTCACCATGTTTTCATCTTCTCTTTTATTCAGCATTGTGAGGACTAAAATAAACACGAGACGAGACAATGGGTGTCCCCGTCTTGTTCCTTTTTGTATCTCACAAAATGTTATTAGTTCTCCATTAATAACAACTATTCATTTAGTGACTGCTTGGCCCTGGAAAAAGTGACATGACCATTTTTCACACTTATGACCATTACAGCATTCTCGTGTCACGTGATTTGCATTCGGAAGATTGGCAACTGGTTTGTGCTTATGACAGGGGTCACGTGATCCCCTTTTGTGACCTTCCGACAAGCAAAGTCAAAGGGAGGAGCCGGATTCACTCAACAGCTGTGTTGCTAACTTATCAACTGCAGTGATTCATCTAACAACTGTGGCAAGAAAAGTTATAAAATGGGGCAAAACTCCCTTAACAAATTTTTCAATAACAAAAATTTTGGGTTCAATTGGGGTCATAAGTCGAGGACTCCATGTATTTATGCTTTCTGTGAAATATAAACTGATCTTAGTCATTTTACAAAATTCTCTCCCAAATTCAAATCTTCCAAAATTTTGAAGAAGAAATCCCAGTTCAAATTGTTAAAGGCCTTCTCTGCATCAAAGAAGATCATGGGACTTGTTTTTCATTAAAAAACGTAAAGGTTCCCCCGCACATGCGTGCTAGTCGTTTCCGACTCTAGGGGCCGGTGCTCATCTCTGTTTCAAAGCCGAAGAGCCAGCGCTTGTCCGAGGACGTCTCCGTGGTCACGTGGCCGGCATGACTAGACGCCAAAGGCGCACGGAACGCTGTTACCTTCCCACCGGAGCGGTCCCTATTTTTCTACTTGCATTTTTACGTGCTTTCGAACTGCTAGGTTGGCAGAAGCTGGGACGAGCAACAGGCGCTCACTCTGCTACGCGGCACTCGGGATTCAACCCGCCAAACTGCCGACCTTCTGATCGACAAGCTTTTTCATTATATTGCTCCAAATATTCCAAAAAGTGCAACATATTTTTAATATTGTCTTATAACTTATTTTGTCTTATAAATGTCTTTTTAGGTAAAAACCTACACTGCAAAATTAATTTCAACCTGTCATCTGAAATAATTATGAACAAATTCACAATCAATCATAATCAAAAATCAATAATGATTTTTTCTTCTTCCATCAGTTGTGTAAATAGTTTCTTGTTGAAGTCAAACCTTGGTCCCTCTTTAGGTATTGATGCTATGTCGGCCTCTTTCCAGCTGTCTGGCATATTTCCTGCCTGTAAAATAGAAATCATCGTATTAGAGGTTGTAAATGTTGATCTCAAAACAGTTATAATAAGAAGCATCCTTTCCTGTTTCATTTTAATCATTTTTATAGCTTCCGAAACCTCCTTTATTGTTATGGGGCCATTCATAATTATTTTTCTGTTCCTCTGTAATCCTCAGTAAGTTTTGTTTCTTTAGCTATACATCTATTTTCTCCAGACAAATGTTTTGTGCTTTATACAAATTAGAATAATACTGAAGAAATGCTTTTGGAATAGCCACATTATCCATTAATAAAATCTCTCCCACTTGTAGTATTAATATCATTTTCTTTTCCATTTTTTTGGAATTTGTATGCTAACCATTTCTGTGGTTTGTTTGCAAACTCAAAGGGTTTTTTTAAATTTGCTTTACATAGTTCATTCTTATTTCTCTTATTGCTTAAATGGATAGCTGTAATTGTGAAAGCGTAATTGTTGAGAAATGCTTATTTTCTTCAAGTTGTTGGCTCCCAGCAACTAATGACCTGAATGGGTTCCTGAGAGAACTGGGGGATGCCCTGAGGGCTTTGCTGCAGGATCCTGGTAATGTCCTAGAATCAAAAGGAGGCCAAGGCTTGGAACAAGGTCATGCTTGTCCCATTGCTCCTGACCCTGCCTGTGGTTCATGGAGGAGCTGCAGGTTCTGAAAGGGGTTAAGAGATGCCTAGAGCGCCCCTGGAGGAAGAAGAGGATGACTCCAACCAGACATAAGTTAGAGCTGCCATTAAGGCCTATCTTGTGTCAATAAGAGTGATGAAACACCATTATTTCATTATTTAAGGAGAAACTTCTTGACAGTGAAGACAATTAACCAGTGGAACAGCTTGCCCACAGAAATTGTGGGTGCTCCATCACTGGAGATTTTTAAGAAGAGACTGGACAGTCACTTGTCTGAGATGGTATAGGTTCTCCTGCATAAGCAGGGGGCTGGACTAGAAGACCTGCAAGGTCCCTTCCAGCTCTATTCTATTCTATTCTGTTCTGTTCTGTTCTGTTCTGTTCTGTTCTGTTCTGTTCTGTTCTGTTCTATTCTATTCTATTCTATTCACAATTCCACTCTTACTGTGTCCTCAGAGTGTTGCCTGGACAGCCCTGTTCAGGATCACCTAATCCCTCCTTGGATAGAACAGATCATCTTGTTCAATACTTGATGGACAAAGTCACTCAGCTTAGTTCCCAGCAAGAACATATATGGTTTATGTGAGATGCCTGGGGAAAGATGTTGCCCAGTTATCTGGGAGCAGTTCAGACAGTTGGACCTGATGGAGTTAGAACCAGTGAAACAGCTTGCCTTCAGAAGTTGTGGGTGCTCCATTGCTGGAGTTTTAAAAAAAGAGATTGGGACAGCCACCTGTCCAAAATGGTATAGGGTCTCCTGCTTGAGCAGGGGGTTGCACTAGAAGACCTCCAAGGTCCCTTCCAACTCTTTTATTCTGTTAAGTGGACAGAGTCTTTGATCTCTCATCTACCAATTAGATCCCTGTCCCTCCTAGTTGGTGATAGCCTCTATGGTGGTGACTGCCAGGTGGGTTGTTGGCAGTGATAAATTCTTCACTGCAGGAGAGGATGTTCCCAGGCCCTTTAAGGAAGCCCTGGTTCATTACTTCCTTAAAAAAAACATCTCTGGATCCCACCAGCCTACACCCTTTTGGTCTAGTTTTTTACCTTCCCTTTTTAGGGAATGAAGTAGAAAAGGTGGTCACTTGGCAACTTCAGAGGATTCTGGATGAAACAGATTATCTTGACCCCTTTCAGTCAGGATTCAGGCCTGGCTTGGGACCGAACAGCACTGGTCACTCTTGCTGGTGATGTCTGGCAAGAGCAGGAAGGGTACCTTCCTTGACCTCTCAGCAGCCCTCTATACCATTGACCATAGTGTCCTTTTGGGCCAGCTCCTGGGGAGGGGGAGGGGCAGTACAGTCTTGGTTTGGTTCCTTTCTCCAAGACTGGTCTCAATCAGTGCTGATAAGCCACTCAAGGTTACTGTATAGTTGCCCATAGTCACCTTGCAGGGGATATAAGCAGCATAAAGATTTAATAATAGGGAGTGAGACATCCCATGGCCAATAGTTCTGACCTGCTGCAGGACTTGGGAACCTCTCCACTTTGGACTCATGGAGCTTCAAGATCTGGGACTTTAATGTTCTTAGTTCTGGATTGGGTGGCACTACTCCAGACAGACCTGGTGCACCACTTGAGGGTTCTCCTGGACTTAAAGACCCTAAGGACCGTGCCACTTGGCCAGGAGCTGCAATGGGGGTGCAGCTCTCGAGATCTGGCTATCCTCCTCTCCCGTGTGTTTCATGCTTCCTTCTCCCTCTTATCTTTTTATTATTGTTGTTGTTGTTTGTATTGTTAATCATATCATCATAATCACACAGTCAACCAGATGTTCAGGCATTTTTGTCTTACCTATTGAGTCCTTCCCAAAGACCTGGGAAATGCAGATGTGGATGTTTGATGGTGTTACAGATATTGTCGCAGGGTGGAAGCAGTTCCTAGTAAGGCTGCCTTTTGCAATTGACTGATGGCAAATTTGTCAATGCTGCTGGTGTTCAAATGGTGCTTCAGCTGTTTTGGGATTGCACCCAAGGCGCCTATTGGTAATACCTTGCTTGCCTTTGCCATAGCCGTTCTATTTCTATTTGTAGGTCTTTGTAGTTTGTTATCTTCTCCAGTTCTTTCTCTTCTATTCTGCTGTCTCCAGGCACTGCCACATCCAGACTTTTTTGTCTTTCTTATTGACAACTGTTGGGGTTTTATGTGGCCAGTGCCTGTCTGTTTGAATTCTAAAGTCCCAAAGCAATTTAACTTTTTCTGTGACTTTTGCTATTTTATGATCCTACCAGTTTTTGCTTGCCAGCAAATTATATTTCTTGCACATCTTCCAATGCACCATTGCTGCTACTTTGTCATGTAATTTGCCTGTAGACAGACTGTGCAACTGTCTTGCAGCAGCTTACCAGGTGGTCCACTTTTCTTCAGCTTCTTTGTATAGGTGGCACTTACTGTCTGTTGCTGTCTTCTCAATTTTGACTTTGTATGCATTTGTCCTTAAGGCTTGGTCTTCTGCAGCCAGAATTAGTCCCTTGATCTCTTTCTTCAACTTTCCTGCTCTTACCCATTGCCAGGTCTTGTCACTATCAGCTTTCCCAGCTATTTTTTTTTAATGTACTGGCCATATAGTGCTTTGTCTGTTGTTCATTTGGTCTTTCTTGTAAGCCAGTTTGCTCTCTCCCATAGTCAGCAAGCCTTCCTGATATACTAACTTCAGTGCATCTTCATCATCGTCCTTCAGATATTCTTCTAAAACTATTTTTTCTTCTTCAACCATTATTATTGTTGTTGTTGTTATTGGTATTTATTGCTTTAATGTTCACTGGTATTAAATGTTTGTAAGCTGCCCCATCTAAATTTCTAATAAATAAATAATCAAATACGTTCCTTGTTGCATTTAAAGATTAGAAAGGTGTTCTATTTTTTTTATTAACTAAATAAGGAAAACACAAAATTATATGTTGGGTAGGAAGGAAACTAAATATACATACATACATACATACATACTGTCAGAACCGATTCCTATTTCACTTCTGCCTATCCCCTCTGACCCAAAATCAAATGTCACCTCTCCCTGAGTTCTGCCATACTCCCAAAGGGGAGGGGGATGTGCCAGTGGGTTTATTGCCTCTGCTTCCTCTATCTGCTACAGTGTAACCTCTTACTTTCATTATTACCTCTATGTCTGCTATTCACTACAATGTAACAATTTGCTTCCTGCATTATCTCTCCCTCTGAACTTTATCTCCCTAAACTGTCAGCTAGAGCAAGGGAGGAAATAAGGAATGTAACCTCCATGCCTGGTTTATTTCTACGCTTTCAGAAGGTGTGAAGAAGCTGTCGACCATCACTGTGTGAACTGGAGATGGGCCAATGTTATCTCCCCTTTTCCCATGATGGATATAACACCTGGAGATTGGCTGTCACATACCGGCCAGGTGGTGGGGTCTTGCTTGGGGACATCTTAATCTATTGTTTTGTGCAGGAAATCTCAGATCCTGTCTATTATGTCTGCTATCAACTACTCCTAGTAAAAGTTCCTGTTGGAAGAAACTGTTTCCAAGAGTTCTGTTTTCTTAAGATGTGGGATTGAAGTGGGTCCTGACATTAGACAGGATCTGCAGTAATAGTCATCCTGGAAGGAAGACCTTTGCCAGGGGACTTTGCAAAAACTACAATGTCAGACAACGAGGCAGGGAAGAAAGAGCCCACCATGAAGAGGGAGCCCTCCCTCTGGTTGGGACCCTGCCAGCTGTCGGGATCCGAGAAGAAGTGGTGGAAATGCACAGCCACAAACCTTGGTGTTCGATGGGCATTGGAAAGACATATGAGTGAGAGAAGAGATCAAGGAAGGTGACCCTGAGACGAGGCAGCCACCAACCCAGGTGGAAGCAAGAAATGGAGAGATCCCTTCACCTTAGCGAAGAGGAAGGAGATTTCATGCAGCACTCGAATTGGATCCTAGAGAAAGCTATTGAGCTGATGAAAAGGACCCTCAGCTCTCTCAGGGATGAGAAACCTGAACCCCACGGCCGCACCATTACCTTGGACCACGGCCAGAGAGGCACTGAAGAGGAATCAGAAGCTGAAGTCCTGGGGACGTCCGCCAAGACAGCAACCACTGCTTCAGCAGTCCCCACTCCCTGCCAATCCACAGCAGCAGATCAGGATGAGAGACATCACCATCGATGACAAAAGTACTGATCCATCTAAAGACTCCCACTGCTGGATGCGAAATTCAGGGGGGACTCGCAATGCTTGGGGTTTTTCTTAACCCAAGTCCTCAGCTATATGTAAGAATACGGACGAGACATCCCCAGCGACAAAGCCCGTATCTGTATCATGCGGTGCGGTCTGGACAGGGTGGCCGCAGACTGGATGGTGAACCTGCATGATTCCAATGCCCCAGAGCTCCACAACTTCAACCACTTCATGTCCTCTCTGAGAAGGTAATTCGAGGACCCCCTGGCTGACCAAAAAGCCTGTGAGAAGAGAAAAACAGTGAAGCAAGGCAGACACCCGGTAGCCAAATATACACAAAACTTTGGGCCATCACCAAGAAGCTGAACTGGCTGGAAAGCATCCTTCTTAGCTACTTCAAAGATGGCCTAAACTATGACCTGTACAATGCTTGCCTGCCTCGAGGAGACCCATGCCAACTAAATGAATGGTATGTCCTGGCAAAGGAAGCAGAGATTGACCTACTGAAGTTGCACTGCTGAGGAAAACCATGGGGCCGCTTGCCTCCTGAGCCATTGCATGAACCAGCAAAACCACCGGCCACGGCCAAGAAATTAACATTCCATTTCAAATGCGGGAGAGGGGCATCACGCCATAGAGTGCCACTCGAAAGTTCCTCAATGCAACCCAGATCAATCACCAGCCAGAAAGTCAGGGAAGTCCCCAGCCAAGCCACAAGAACCTGCCATGAGGGCAACAGAGGCTGTAGAGTCCCCACCCTCTGCCAATGTGGGCACGGAACTCCGGCCTACACTGCAGGGGTGGCGGATACCTCGGACGACAACTCGGAGGGTGAACCCCTGGTAAGTGAACCCCATTGTGCTGATCCTCAAGACAGTGACTATTATTAGCCCCTTCCATGCCCAAAGCTGTCAAAGTAAAAGCCTTAATAGACTCTGGCTGCACCCGCTGCCACATTAGCTCGACACTAGTGGGGAACTTGGGCATCTCGGTGAGGAGGCTGAAACAGCTAATCTTGTTCGGCCAGTTAGAAAGGTCCATAGTGGGGGGGGGTTGCCAGCTACCCTAGCCACTTTACCAGTCCACCTATCTCTGGGGGACCATGAGGAAGACATAACGTTTGTAGTGATCCCAGGCATGGAATGCCCAGTGATCCTAGGGCTGGCGTGGCTAAAGAAATGGAACCCCTGGGTAAATTGGAGGATGGCAGAGCTCAATTTCGTGAAAGGGGATCATCACTCCAAGGAGCCCTATCAAGCCCAGGAGTGGAGAAAGCATCAGTGGGAGAGGAAAAGGGGTTACCCGAAATACCGGAGGAATACCAAGACCTTGATGAAGTTTTCAGCGAGGAACGGGCAGATGAGCTCCCTCCTCACTGACCCATGGACTGTGCCATAGAAATCAAACCTGGGGCAAAACTCCCGAAGCCCAGATTTTACTCCATGAGCCCTAAAGAGAAGGAGGAGATGGAAAGATTCATCAACAAAAACCTAGAAAGGGGATTTATCGAACCTGCCAAGCCCAAAGTAGCCGCCCTGGTCCTCTTTAGAGAGAAGGATGGCACTTTGCGTGGATTACTGCGTGGATTACTGCGCCCTGAATGCAATCAGTGAAAATAACCTGTATCCCCTATCCCTCATGAAGGACATGTTATCCCACCTATCGAAAGGAAGAATTTTTACCAAACTAGACCTAAGGGAAGCATACTATGCATTAGGATTAAGGAAGGGGATGAATGGAAAACCACATTTAATTGCCCAATGGGATGCTACCAATTCAAAGTTTTGCCGTTTGGACTACAAGGGCCCCCCGCAGTATTTATGCAATTAATTAAAAAGATGCTAAGGGAGCACTTATTCAAGGGGGTCCTGGTTTATTTAGATGACAATTCTTATCTTCACCGAGTCCAAAGAGGAGCATGTCAACCTAGTCAGAGTGGTTTTAAAGAAACCGTGAGCTGCCCATCTATATGCCAAACTATTGAAATGTGAATTCCACCAGGAAAAAATAGACTACCTGGGTTATTGCATATCCCCACAGGTCATCAAAATGGACCCAAAGAAGGTCAGGACAGTGCTAGAATTGGCACCACCTTGCACAAGGAAGCAATTGCAAAGTTTCCTGGGTTTCACAAACTTTTACCACCAGTTCATCCCTTCATTCGCCCAAATAGCACTGCCACTCACAAACTTGTTAAAAATGAAGGGGGGAAAGCTCAGTGAAACCCAGGCAGCCACTGTAATGGACAATGAAATGCCAAGTGGCATTTGAGAGGTTAAACAGACTCTTTTCCACCAAACCCATACTGAGGCACCAGGACCTGGATAAACCTTTCATAATACAGGTGGACGCAAGCGATGTGGCAGTGGGAGCTGTACTATTACAAGAAAACAATGAAGGGGCACTACAACCATCCACGTACACATCCAGGAAATTTACTGAGATGGAACAACACTGGGTTGTGTGTGAAAAGGAAGTGTATGCCATGAGATGGTCGTTACTTATGTGGCACCGTTTTCTTGAAGGGAAAAACACTAAAAACACCCAGAAAGTTCACCCCTAAGCAAGCCCGCTGGTCCCAGCACTTTCACCAATTCCATTTTACGCTCAAACACTTGCCGTGGGGAAAGAATTTCCTGGCAGATGCACTGTCTCACATATATAACAGCACACGAGACACTGGTTCTAAACCACTCATATCCGAACCACAACTGGCAGCATGTTATCCCACCTATCGAAAGGAAGAATTTTTACCAAACTAGACCTAAGGAAAGCATACTATGCATTAGGATTAAGGAAGGGGATGAATGGAAAACCACATTTAATTGCCCAATGGGATGCTACCAATTCAAAGTTTTGCCGTTTGGACCACCAGGGCCCAAGCTAAAATAAAGCCGCAGCTGGGTAGCCAAACCAGAATTAAATTCCGGAAGACCTTAGAAACAGATCCAGAAAAATAAACACATGTGCACGATCAAAGATCGACTGCCCTGGGTGGGGGAGAAGTTATATATACCAACCAGCCAGAGAGTCGCTTTCATGCAGCTGTGCCATGACACCAAATCAGCAGGGCATTTTGGATTTGTAAAAATGCTACATTTAATCAAAAGACAATTTTGGTGGTCATCCATGAAAAAGGACAGAAAGCTATGTGGCCAGCTTCCCAACTTGCACAGCTGCTAAGAGGCTGCAAGGGAAATCACCTGGACTGCTACAACCGGTGGCAAATCCCTCAGCCCCATGGGAAGAAATAGCCATGGATTTTATAGTGGAATTACCAGAAAGCAACGGGAACACTGTCATCTGGGTGGTCACATATTTGGTTTCCAAACAGGTGCTCTTTATCCCATGCCAAAAGATTCCCACCGCAAAAGCCTTAGCAAAACTATTCGTGCAGCATGGAGCACCCCAACGCATCATATCTGACATGGGAGTACATGGGAGTACAATTTACATCAAAGTTTTGGAAGGATTTTCTGTCCCTCTTAGGAACCACCCAAGGACTGTTATCTAGTCATCATCCTCAGACAAATGGATCGACGGAACATTCAAACTCAGTACTTGAACAATACTTAAGGTGCTTTATTAATTTCCAGAAAACTAATTGGATGGACCTACTCCCTTTTGCAGAAGTTGACTACAATAACGCAGTCCACTCCAGCACAGGCTACACTCCTTTTCAAATAGCTACCGGTGGAAAGTTTCAACCCCATGCCAGAACTAACCCCAAACAAACCGGCAATCCCATTGCTGAAAGAATGGATATCCCAATTATAAAACACATAGCCAGTGGTTAGGAAAGCCTTAGATGAAGCTAGACAAGCATACCATGCACAGGGAGATAAAAAATGAGTCGAACCTAAACCATTCACTGTAGGAGAAATGGTATATTTGTCTACAAAATATCTAAAATCCCTACAGCCCTGTAAAAAACTTGGTCCAAAATATATAGGAGTAGACAGTAGACAGTAGAACTACCCAAAAACCTCAGGCAAATACAGCCAGTTTTTCACTGCAGCTTGCTGAAATGAGAACAATCGCCCTTATGGCCAAAAATCCCCACCACCACCTCCAATCATGCTTGAAGGAGAACAACACTTCGAGATAAAAGAAATCCTAGATTTTAGGAAGTATCATGGGGCAACCCAATATCTAGTAGCATGGAAACACCTTCCCTCCTCACAGAACAAGTGGGTCCACAAACGTCACGTCAGAGCACCCAAACTGCTAAAGAAGTTTCATACAGAATATCCCAACAAATCAGACTAACCTCCATATCTGTTTTGTTTTCTGTACAGGTGGATCTCTCCTATTTTTAAGGGGGGCAGGATATCAGAACCCATTCCTATTTCATTTCTATCTATCCCCTCTGACCCAAATCAAATCTCACATTTCTCTGGGTTCTGCCATACTCCCAAAGGGGAGGGGGGATGTGCCCGTGGGTTTATTGCCTCTGTTTCCTCTATCCGCTACTATGTAACCTCTTACTTTCATTTATTACCTCTGCCTCCGCTACTCATTACAGTGTAACAATTTGCTTCCTGCATTATCTCTCTTTCTGAACTTTATCTCAGATCCTGTCTATTATGCCTGCTATCAACTACTCTTAATAAAAGTTCCTGTTGGAAAAAAACTGTTTCCAAGAGTTCTGCTTTCTTAAGATGTGGAATTGAAGTGGGTCCTGACACATACATACATACATAATAAAGCAAAATTATTGCAGTCATCCATGGTTATCTGTATTAATAATTCTTCAGATTGCTAAATAGTCAGAACCAAATGTTTCTGTTTCCACTCTTTTACAGAGACGTAGGGTTGGAAAGGACTTTGGAGGTCTTCTAGTCCAGGGCTTTTCAACCTTTTCAACCACTGTACCACTTTTAGGATAAGGCAATATCCGAGTACCACCCAGCAAGGTGTCAAAAACTTGACCAAAAAAAAAAAAAAGGAAAAAAAGGATAGAGTACAGGTAGTCCTTGACTTACAACAATTTGCTTAGTGACTGTTTGAAGTTACAATGGCACTGAAAAAAGTGAATTATGACCATTTTTCACACATATGACTGTAATGTATTGGGGGTTTTCTTGTGTGCAAAGTTCATGTGTCTTTGTTTGCTTCTAACAGTTGCCTGTGTAATAGCTTGGGGGTTTTAGCCAGATTTAGAGTCTCCTGCTCAGCCATTCGCTGATTTATGCAGGAACTGTAATACTTTAAACCTATTGGCTGCCACCTAGTGGCCATCCTGATAAATAGCAGTGCGGATGCACGCACAGCCCTTCTTCTGTTCCAGCAGCTCAATAAAGCATGTTCTTTTTTTTTTTATTGAAAAGTTTTTCAATACATTTTATCTTTAACATCCCATCCCCCACCCCCTCCCTCCCTTCCCAACCCTATCCCACCCTCTCACCCTCCCCTTCCCCCCTCCCCCCTCCCCGACTTCCCAGAGCTGAATACAAGGTATAAAAGTAAAAAAAAAACAATCATAAACTCCCATATACTAATAACAATAAACTATTAAGTCTCTCGCACTTTAGCTCTTATAAGTTGACTACAAGCAATATACTTATTCAAATGCTAAATGAAACTTTTTAGTCCCATATTTATTCTGGATGTAATCAATCCATTTTTTCCACTCCACAATATATCGTTGTTGCAAATGGTCCTTCAAATATGCTGAAATCTTCGCCATTTCCGCCAGGTTGGAAACTTTTAAAGTCCATTCCTCTATAGTTGGCAGTTCTTCCTTCTTCCAGTATTGCCCTATTAAAAGTCTCGCTGCCGTAATTAAGTTCAGCATCAAATTAGTGTCCACCACGGTAGTATCGGTAATAATGCCCAGTAAGAACAATTGCGGACAAAACTTTATCCTTTTCTTGAATATCTTCTGCATATTCCACCAGATTTTAATCCAAAATGCTTTGATCTTTTTACAAGTCCACCATATATGAAAGTACGTTGCGTCTTTGCCGCCACATCTCCAACATTTAGGCTGATAATTTGGATACATACTTGCTAACTTTTTAGGATCTAAATGCCACCTATAAAACATTTTATAAAAGTTCTCTCTTAAGTTTTGAGCTTGCGTAAATTTTACATTTCTCACCCAGATCTTTTCCCAAGTGTCCATTGTGATAACTTCCTGAATATTCTGTGCCCATTTTATCATACAGTCCTTAACAATTTCTGTTTCTGAGTCAATCTCTATCAATACAAGATATATCCGTTTGATATGTGCTGAGCCCTGATTTCTAATTTGCTTTACCAAATTTTCATCATCCATTAGAAAACCAATTTTCTGATCCTCTTTCCACCTGGCTTGTAATTGCCCATACTGAAACCAAGTTTGAACAATCTTTTTTCCTCGTAAAAAATTATATGGCTTCAAACACCATACATTCCTCTCCAAACTCAAGATTTCCTTATATGTAGTCACATCATGTTTAAATCCAACATTTATATTCTCTATTGCGTGTTTGGGTATTGCCCATAAAGGTATCTTGTAATTTAACTTTTGTCTATGCTTTTTCCAAACTCGCAACAAAGCATGCCTCAAAATATGCATTTTAAACACATTGTCTACCTTCTTGTCATACAATAAATATGCATGCCAACCAAATAACAAATCATGCCCTTCAAGATTTAATAGTCTCCCTTGTGTCAAATTAATCCAATCACTTATGGCTGATAATGCAGCAGCTTCATAATATAATTTAAGATTGGGCATTTTTAGACCACCTCTTTCACGCGTATCCTGCATAATTTTAAATTTAACCCGTGGCCTTTTCCCTGCCCAAACAAATTTATTAATACCCTTCTGCCATTCCTCCAAATTTGAATCCTTTTTAAGAATGGGTATCATTTGAAACAAAAATAAAAATTTTGGCAGAACATTCATTTTTACTGCCGCAATTCTTCCCAATAATGACAATTGTAATTTTTTCCAACTATCCAATTCTTTTTGCACTTTGTTCCATAACTTTTCATAATTGTTTTTATATAATTTTACGTTTGAGGGTGTCAAGTATACCCCCAAATATTTGACCCTTTCAACAATTTCAAATCCAGTTAACCTTTCTAAAGCTACCTTTTGTAATACTATCATATTTTTAGATAACATTTTAGTTTTTTGTATATTAACCTTAAATCCAGAAACTTTCCCGTATTGCAATATTAACTCCATCAATTCCATAACAGAATTTTCTGGGTGTGTCAACGTAATAACCAGATCATCCGCAAACGCCCTCAATCTATAATCCTGGTCTCTTATTTGAATTCCCTTAATTGTTTCCGAATTCCGTATTTTAATCAGTAATATCTCCAACGTTAAAACAAATAATAAGGGTGATAACGGGCAACCCTGCCTCGTACCCTTTTCAATATTACACATTTCAGTCAAACTATTATTGACAATTATTCGAGCTGTTTGCTTTTGATATAATGCCCTAACTGGTTGTAAAAATTCATCCCCAAAATTCATTTTATCTAATACTTTCATCAAAAATTTCCAATCCAATTGATCAAAGGCTTTTTCAGCATCCAAAAAGATCAATGCTGCAGGGATCTGGTTATTCCTTTCCAGAAATTCCAACAAATCAACTATATGTCTCACATTATTTTTCATTTGTCTACCACTTATAAACCCAGTTTGATCACCATGAATTACCTGTTGCAATACCCTCATCAGTCTACTAGCTAAAACCTTAGCAAATATCTTGTAGTCCGTATTCAAAAGTGATATTGGCCTATAATTTCTTGCTTGAGTAACATCCTGATCTTCTTTCGGGATCAAAGAAATAAAAGCAGTTTTCCAAGGCGGAGGCACTCCACCCCCTTTTTGAATTGTCTGAAACAGTTCCTTTAATGGCTTTATCATCTCAAACTGTAGATTTTTATAATACACAGCAGTCAAACCATCCGTGCCTGGCGCTTTACCCACTTTTAACTGTTTAATTGCCAAGAATATTTCTTCCTCAGTTATCAGCTGATTCATCTCTTCTTTTTGTTCTTGCGTAAGAACCGGGATGCTAACGTCTTTTAAATATAGATCAATGTCTGTTTCATTAATCTTATCTCTAGCATATAATTTAGAATAAAAATCAACAAAGGTTTCCTTGATAAGATTCTGCTGATACACAACCTTTCCCTTGTGTTCTATTTTATCTATATTAGAAGCCCTTTGCTTCTTCCTAAGCATATAAGCTAACCATCTACCTGGTTTATTGGCATTGCAAAAAGTATTATGCCTTGCGAACCGTAGATTAGTTGCCACCTGATCAGCCATTAACTTGTCAAATTGTCCTCTTAATAACTTAATAGCCTCTTTGATCTTCACATCCGATGGATTCAAAATTAAAGCCTTTTCTTTTTCCTTAATCTCTTTCTCTAATTCCTTCCTCCTAAATTCCAAATTACGTCTGTATTTATTATTGAGATATATCAACACACCTCTCATGTACGCCTTACTAGCATCCCATACCATTTCCATAGAGGTACCCTTATGCATATTTGTTTCAAAAAAAACCTTCATCTGTTTTTTACACTCTTCCACATTTTCCTGATTTCTAAACAGATTCTCATTTAAACGCCAGGAACGTCTTTCTCTAATGTCTTTTCCAATCTCTAACCAAACTGGACTGTGATCAGACATAGTCCTTGAACAAATCTTTATCTTCTTAGTCCTAAAAAAAAGATCATTAGTCAGTAATATAAAATCAATCCTAGAAAAAGATTGATGTCTATCGGAAAAAAAAGTATAATCTTTTTCTTGTGAATTCCTTTCCCTCCAAACATCACGTAGTTCCATATCATCCATCATCTCAAAAAAAGACTTAGGCAGCTTAGCATGACTTGGGGTACTTCTGTAAGATCCACTCTTATCCATTTGTACATTCAAAACACTATTCCAATCTCCCATAAAAATAAAAGATTTATAATCCAATTGGGTAATCTTACTGTGTAATAAACTATAAAAGTCAGCTTGCTGTTGATTAGGAGCATATAATCCAACCAAAAGAGTTTTTTTGCCTTCTATTAACAAGTCCACAATAACATATCTTCCTTGTTGATCTGCTTCGATTAACTCTGCTGTAGTTGTATTCTTAACATAAATAACCACTCCATTTTTCTTATTTGTTGCAGAAGCAATAAATTGTGTACCTAATCTTGAATTTAATAAATACTTTTGGTCCATAGCTCTAATATGTGTTTCTTGTAAGCAAATAACATCAGTCTTAAATTGTTTTAAATATTGAAAGATTTTCTTTCTCTTCTGTGGTGAATTTAATCCATTGACATTCCAAGTTAAAAACTTAGTCGCCATTTTTGGCAACCCGAAGCTTTTGGAGCACGTCTTCCAAGATCCCCTTCACATTTTTAGGCCGCGCCCCTCCCACAGCTTCGCTATAGGTATGCTTTGGAAGTTCCACAACATTCTGCTGATCCTGCTCTTGCTCACGTCTGATTCGTCTCAAAGCAGCACGCGTAATCCTCTGGTCTCTTACTTCTTCTGATACTGTTAAAATTTGATCCACTCCTGCTGCTTTCTCATCTGTCTGTGTTCCTTCAGCACCTTGAGACTTTCCCTCCTTTGTTGATTCCAAAAGTGGTATGGGGATTGCTTTTAAAACATTGCTATAAAAATCACGTGCCTGCATCACTGTAGCAAAACGGTATCTTGTGTCTTCATACATTACCACCATACCCACTGGGATCTCCCATCTAAACTTAATGTCACGTCGCTTAAGCTCCTGTGCTAGAAATGCAAATTCCTTTCTTTTCCTTAAAATTTTTGGAGGGATTTCTTTTAGAACC
The DNA here is from genome assembly GCA_024449315.1 of Daboia siamensis. Classification (NCBI taxonomy): domain Eukaryota; kingdom Metazoa; phylum Chordata; class Lepidosauria; order Squamata; family Viperidae; genus Daboia; species Daboia siamensis. The sequence continues at coordinate 512,346 of JAKJMR010000204.1, read as the reverse complement.
AAGACTTCTTGCTCTGCAATCACAAGCTTAGTATTGTAAGAGACTTGAATAACTTCATTCCTGGTTGCTCTCTTTGTAAAATAAACAACCACGTCTCTAGGTAGTTTCCTTTGTCTTGCAATCCAGGAATTAACATGGAAGATTTTATCTATATCTTCTGCAATTCCTTCAGCTGGCCTTCCCAACACATCTTCCAAAGCAACAGAAACTATTTTCTTCAAATCTTCCTTAGGATTCTCTTTAAGACCCCTAATTCTCACAGCAAATTCCATTTCATGGTATTGTACCAGTGTCAGGTCATAGTCAATTTTATCCACCACATTCTCAGTCTCTAATATCTTTGCATCCAATTTAATATTATTTTGACTGAGGTCCTCCACTCTTTCGTCCAGGCGTTCAATACATATCGCCATGCCTTGAAATGCAAGCAAGATGTCCACCCTTATTACTGTAAACTTCTCCTCCAACTTTTCATCCATAATTTCAGCTAATTGCTGTGAATGCTTTTCAAAGCATCTTGCAAAACTTTAACTGTTAGAACAGGCGAAGGTGAAGGTGCAGGAGGTGCTATGACTTGCAATGAAGATTGCGGCAGGGGGGAAGCCCCCGCACTTTTAGTAAGTTTAGAAGATTTAGCCGCCATTTTTTCCACTATTGCAACTACACACTTTCACTTTCAGGGTCTTCAATGTGGATTGAGCCAAAGATCAAAAGTTCACTTAATCCTTATTCTCTTGCATCGCTCTGCCTGCTTTCTTGTCTTCCAAAATCCATTCCTGTAAGCAGGGATGGTTGCGTTCGCCTTGTTCTGCTCCAAAAGACACGGAGCAGAAACGCTGCGCAGCCCGGAGAAATCCAAGCTTCGGGGGGGCTCGATCCTTCAGCCGCCAGAACTTTAAGCTCTGGCGGCCCCGGAGAGCCCTTCTCCTACCTGGATACTCACCCCCTCCTCTTCTCCCGAGGAGGGGGCTTTCGAACAGCCGAAACAGCTGATCAGCGCTGTTTTCGGCGGTTCTACAAACCCGCGAAGCTGACAACCTGAAAACAGCTGTCATCGGCGGCGCCTTGCCACCCGGAAGTCCCCAATAAAGCATGTTCTTGTTTTCACCTGCTCATCTCGCCTCGTGCTTCGAACCAATGCAATACATAACACTGGTGATGAAGGTGGGATCCTGCTTCCCGCGAAGAGCTGCAACGAGTCACTAGGGTGAGGCCAGCAACATGCCTGGCTAGGAAGGCGGTTCCCCACCCTCCGGTCAGCTAATCCCCATGCTAGCGACCTCGCGGCCCTGTGGACTAGCTCCAGGGCCAACTGGGAAGCAGGACAGAAGAAACGACTCTCTAGTTGTGAAGACCTTCCAGAATGGCCAAGGTCAGAAAACTAGAAGAATTTGACATCAATCACCCAGAGAGATGGTCGTCATACATTGCACGGGTTGAGAATTACTTGAGAGCAAACCAGGTTTCTGAAGATGGCCTTAAGGCTACAACCCTCCTTTCCGTCTGCAGCCCAGCCACCTTCGATATTGTGGAGAATCTCGTTGCGCCGGCCCAGATAGAGTCCGTATCATTCATGGACTTAAAGAAAAGACTCGGTGAGCACTTCCAGCCAAAGCTATTGGTGATAGCATGGCGACACATGTTCAAACAGCGTGTTCAGCTACCAGTTGAAACAGCCACTGAATTCATCGTGGCATTGAGACAAGCTTCACATCTGTGCCAGTTTTTGGACCTGGAAGAGAAGCTTTGGGACAGGCTCGTTTGCAGCATTTGGAGCAGAGAGTTGCAACAGAAACTCTTCACCAAAGAAACTCTCTCGCTCCAAGAAGCTCTCAAAGAAGTCATGGTGGATGAAGCCACTGGAGGTGCTGTGAAGGCCATGCGGCCCACCAAAAGTGAAATGCATGAGGAAGCAGTCCACCATGAGGATGCCGAACTACAGAAAGAAGACTTCAACCAAGAAGTCAACAAGGTCCAGAAGCACCACAGCACCAAGCACTCGTGATAGGGCAGTTGCCCCTCTTCGATGCCAGGGCTGCGGAGGCTGCCATCTTCGAGCGGACTGCAAATTCCGAATGGCCACGTGTCAGGCCTGTGGGAAGACAGGCCACATCACATCCGTCTGTTGGGGTCACCAACAGGACCACAAGCAGCACGACGGTCCAAGTAGAGGAACCAGGGCCCCGGGACAATTCAGAGTAGGGTTCTGCTCCAGTCGCAGAAGTGTCTGCCACACAGGAGCTCGTAGGCCCTTCAAACCTAAACTTCGACTTCAGGTCAAACTGCAAGGCATCCCTTGCAGGATGGAGCTGGATACCAGGTCAGTGGTGTCAATTATTTCTCTGAATACCTTCAGACAAGTCTTCAGTCACAGCAAGTGTTGGCCCAAGCTCAGGCCATCCGACATACTTCTTACCAACTTCCAGAATTCCCCAATCACCATCAAGGGTGAGGCCACATTAGCCATCAAGTTCAAGGGGTTTTTAGGGGCCCTGGACGTGGTCATAGTGGAGGGCCAGAGAACAAGTCTCATAGGCCTTGATTGGTTTGATGCCCTGGGAATCCAAGCTACAGGGATCAACCAGACACAAACAGCAAACTTGGCATCAGTATGTGAGGAGTTCATGGATGTGTTTGACACTAGCCTGGGTCAGTACAAGGGTCCTCTTATAGCCTTCAAACTTGATCCTGCTATAATGCCCTTAAGGATCAAGCCCTGCAGAGTGCCATTCGCACTTAAGCATAAAATTGATGGAGAGCTGGACAAGCCAGTAAACCAGGGAATCTTACAGCCCATAGATGGGGGGAGTAGGAAACTCCCATTGTCACACCACTTAAGGCCAACAGGGAAATCAGAATCTGTGCAAATATACCCGTAACAGGGCCTTGCAGCAGCACGCATACCCAGTGCCAGTTGTGAGCCACATTCTGGCATCACTGCAAGGGGGTACCGTGTTCGCAAAATTAGATTTGGCTCAGGCTTATCAACAGCTATGGTTGATGAGGCCACCACAGCCACGCAAACAATCATAACACCTCCAGTTTGGGGTTAGCGTGGCCCCAGGAATATTCCAAGGAGTCATGGAGTGCACATTAAGGGGCATTCCGGGGGTTTGCCACTATTTTGACGATGTGCTCATTGCCGGTGAGTCCACTGAGATGCTTGCTAGGAGGCTAAAGGCTGTCCTCCAATGGTTTTGTTCCACAGGACCTAAACTCAGAAGGGACAAATGTAAAATTGGGGTCCCTTCCTGGGTTTTCACATCGATGCCAATGGCATCCATTCTGCCAAATCCAAATTGAGAGCCATTCTGATGGCAACTTCCCCCAAGTCAAAAGGAGAGCTCCAGGCATTCCTGGGCCTTCTGAATTTTTACCATGCATTCCTCCTAACAAGGCCACAGTGGCAGAGCTGTTACACTGGCTCTTGGATAAGAATGTTTCATAGAAGTGGACCAAGGTCCACGAAAGCAGTTTCAAGGCAGTAAAGGCTCATGCATTTCAATGAGAAATTGCCAGTCTGCTTGGCCTTATGGGGTGGGGGCTGTTCTAAGCCATTTGTCCAGAGATGGGACTCTAGTTCCAATTGCATACTACTCATGCACCCTGTTAGCTGCTGAGCGAAATTATGCTCAAATTGGCAAAGAGGCTCTGGCCATCGTGGCCAGGGTGAAAAAAATTCCATGATTATTTGTATGGCAGGGAATTCACAATATTCACCATTATTGGGGCTGTTCACTACTGACAGACAGACCCCTCAAATTCTCTCACCCAGAATAGTAAGGTGGAAAGGACATGGGCCATGATGATGGCCTAAGCAGGTTACCATTACCACACATGGAGCCAGATCCGGCTCCAGCCTCTCACATCTTGTCAATCCAAGATTTGCCCGAGTTCCCTCTACATGCAGGGGATGTGGCTGCAGAAACTGCTGCAGACAAAGTTCTGAGCAGGGTTCTGGCATGGGTTCACACAGGGTGGCTAGAAAATAGCTGTGGACCTGAGTTCCAGAGTTATTTCACTCACAGACATGGGTTTTCAGCTCATAAGGGGTGCATCCTGTGGGGGAGCAGCGTTGTTGTTCCCACTTCATTAAGGCAGCGGGTATTAAAAGAATTTTAATAAGCACTGCGATGTATTGTTATGATGTAGTTCTGGATGATTTTAATAAAATAAAAAAATATATTCCAAAAAAAAAAAGGCAGCGGGTATTGCAGTCTCTCCATGAGGGTCATCCGGGCATTGTCTGGATGAAGGCATTGGCACGGAACTACCTTTGGTGGCCTGGGTTAGATAAGTCTATCGAGGCCCAGGTACATGGGAGTTACACGTGTCAACAGTCCAGACCAGAAATGCTGCAGGCTCCAGTCCACAGATGGGAGGAGACATACACCATGGTCAAGGATCCATACTGACTATGCTGGCTCTTTCCAAGGGCAAATATTTCTGATATTGTGCTTAGAAAGCTTAGAAAGCTTTTTGCAACACAGAGGCTGCCGGACGTTGTAGTCTCAGATAACGGGGCCCAGTTCACAGCAACAGAGTTCTAGGCCTTCTTGAGTGCAAACCTCATAAGGCATGCCACATTGGCCCCTTTTCACCCTTCCTCTAACGGGCAACCCGAACGCATGGTGTGCACAACAAAAGAGTCACTGAAGCGAATAGGGACTGGAGATTGGCACCATAGGCTTGCTGATTTCTTGCTGAACCAGCATACTATGCCTTGCACAGTGACCGGAAAGAGCCCAGCAGAGCTTAGCTGGGGAAAAAGACTAATCACGAAACTGGATAGGCTGCACCCTGACAGGGTGGCAGCAGACACCTTGAGCCCGAGGGTTGCAAGTGGGTGAGGGGGTGTGGGCCTGGAATTATGGGCATGGGAACTTGTGGGTACCAGCCACAATTGTCAAAATTTCTGGCCCCCTCTCCTACGAGGTGGCTATGGATGGGGGGGAGGATCATCCACCGCCATATTGATTAGCTGCGTAAGCGTTATGCAGAACGGTCACAAAGTGAGGACCATGCACCAGGGCTGTTCCCAGGGCCAGAAACCAGCTTCAGAACAGAGCAGTTCACACGCTCTGAGGACTCTTGCAGTCAATTCAACGGGGACAGCCCAGGAGTGCAACATGGGTCCCCTGATGGGAAAAGTCAAACAGAACAAGACAGCCTCTGTGCTAACTCTGCTCCAGCATTGGACTTTGGTCCGGGCCAAACTGGAAGGGCCAATTAAAGAGACTTGAGTCAGTCCAACTCTCGTGAACCTCTGACTACTGGCCTACCCAGCCCGGTGGGCAAGCTGGTAGACCGCAATGTCCCAGGATCTCCCAGGCATTCTACAAGGTCATGCAGACCACCACATCTGCAAGACTTTGTGCCTAAATGATTTGTAGAATGTGTGTACATTCTAGGGGGAAGGGTGTAATGTATTGGGGTTTTTCTTGTGTGCAGAGTTCACGTGTCTGTGTTTGCGGGTAACAGTTGCCTGTGTAACAGCTTGGGGGTTTTAACCAGACTTAGAGTCTCCTGCTCAGCCATTGGCTGATTTATGTGGGAACTATAATACTTTAAACCTATTGGCTGCCACCCAGTTGTCATCCTGATAAATAGTGGTGCAGACGCATGTGCACCTCTCTTCTGTTCCAGCAGCTCAATAAAGCATGTTCCTGTTTTCACCTGCTCATCTTGCCTCGTGCTTCGAACCAACACAATACATAACAATGACTGTTGCAGCATCCCCAGGGTCAGCTACCCGGCACTGATCCTGGGGCTTCCCTTAGCAAGCAGTATGTTTTCTGCAAGAGAGCTGGGCAGGAGCCATTCGCTTGCTAGCCCTTCCCCCCCAAACAAACCACTTGCTCACTCACCCTTCCTCACTGGCCGCTCCGCTCGCTGTTCCTCTGAAAACAGGCTGGTCTGCCCCTTTTATACCTTTTCTTCTCTCCGCCCTCCTCCTTTTCTCTACCGGGTTCACCGGAAGCTCCAATTAGCATGTTGCCCCAGATCCCGGGGATTCTGGCAAGCTCTGCAGCTCCAGCTGATCTCCAGGTCTGTGTGACTCCATTTTGACTGATTCCCTCCCCCACTATAATTAGGTAGGCTGGGCTCGCGTACCATCTGTTGAAAAGCCCTGTTCCACTCAAGCAAGAAACCCTTTACCATTCTAGACAAATGGTTATCCATTGATGGAGTACCCACAACTTCTAGAGGGAAACTGTTCCTCTCATTGTTTTGATTATGAGTTCATTTTCTCTGTTCCAAAGTCATCTATTGATTTAATACATGTAATTGCTCCTTATCATAATTGAACAATATATTTAAATAAAACATTAGTCTTACTGCATCTCCAATGACACAAATGCAATATTGTCATTTTGGAAATATTGTTTATTGTTGAAAAGGATATAATTTAAAAACCCCTTATTTTGTATATTTCATTTCCCCCCCCCAGTGGTTAAACAAAACATACAAGCAAGAAAAGTCCAACTTACTTCACAGGGTTGTTGTGGGAAAAATAGGTGGAGGAAGTTAAGTGTGTTTGCCGCCTTGTGTTATTATCAAAATAATGTGACTCATAAATAAATAATAAAATTAAAAATGGCAAACAAAAAGATGCATGCATATCCGCATACTTAAAGGAATTTGAGAAAGGAATTTAAAAAGCAAAACAGATAAAAGCAAAAACAGCCTTGGTGGAGCAGTGGGCTAATGCCTCCTTAAGTCACACCAGCTGCCTGCAATTAGTGCAGGTTCGCATCCCACCAGGCTCAAGGTTGACTCAGCCTTCCATCCTTCCGAGGTAGGTAAAATGAGGACCCAGATTGTTGGGGGAAATAAGCTGACTTTGTAATAATGCCGCTTGGGGGGGGGGAGCCCTAATAAGCAGGCATATACATAGAATGAAGGCCATTGCTAAGCACATTGATTTGTGGTTTAGATTGTAAGCCGCCCTGAGTCTTCGGAGAAGGGCGGGATATAAATGGGATTTTAAAAAAAACATTGTTCAAGGGGCACTCTGGTACGGTAGCTCTCCTCTCTTTCTTTCAGTTCCCACTATTGCCCCCCCCCCAGCCATAATTGTTACTCAGATATTTTCTATACTTTACTTTGAACATTATTATTCATTTTGGTTTGGATCATTTTAATTGCTACTGTTATTCTTATGGTAACTTATGGTAACCTGGTACTTTTCTCCATTGTCTATGTTTGTAAATCATAATGGCACCTGGGGAGGAGAAAGAGAGAGAGACAGGTGGAGGTTATATTCCGTATTGCCCAGGCAGGAAAATGCAGAGACAAAGAATAAGATCTAGAACCAACTTTCGTGGGACAGGAGCAGAGAGCAGATGTATTGCTTGGAGTACAGAGTCCAGGCAAGAATTCTTCCAATGGAAAAATGGATTGTCTCCAAAGAGACAAGAACTGTAGCAAATTCAAAGAAAATAGTTTTTGCTCTGGTTTCATGTAAACTGAAGCCAAGTCAGAAGGAAATAGATCCCAAAACAGATGATGTTATAAAATCAGTCAGATCTGGAGAAAATCTTGGAAAAGGGTTGTTTTGGGGGAGAGTAAATCCCAGAAAGGCAGAATCTAATTTGAACTTCTTTCCCAGGGGACTGCCTCCAATACTCTCCTGTACATGTTCAAATGGCACAGGAGGTGCCAGAAGCACAATGTTTTAGACATTGTTATTCAAGATATCATTTTTTTGTGTGGTCAGCATTGATCTGCTAACCACATAATACAACTAAAATACTCTCTCTCTCTCTCTCTCTCTCTCTCTCTCTCTCTGTGTGTGTGTGTGTGTGTGTGTGTGTGTGTGTGTGTTCAAAATGTTATCCTTTTGCTCCTTGTATTTGATGGGCTTCTTTAAAGCAAATCAGCCATCCTCTTCTATGGAGCCTTTTCCTAAGGAAAGAGTAAGCAGCTATCCTGGCCTCAGCCCAGCTGGGTCTTCTTTTGTTTCTTGCTTGCTTTTCTTTGGGAGGGGGAGTGACGGGGAGGGGGGGCAAAGGGAGAAAGTCCTTTCCATGGCAGTTTCTGGTGTTGTGAATCTTGGTCAATCTAAACAATAGACACTCCTCTAACAAGAAATTAAAATCCAAAAGGTCTGAAACACATTTTATCTGTGATTACATGAAGGTTACACTCAATCTGAAGACACATCAAATAAGTAAGCGGGGGGGGGGGGGGAATAATATTAAGCAGGAAAGGAAGCAGAATGACAATGGCAAAAGGGTACATTGGGGAGCAAGAGTGAGACAGATATCACACTGCCAGGATAAATGGTTGCCACTGACGGGCCCCTTTCAAAATGCAAGACTTGATAGTGGCTGCTGGGAAGTGACCTTGGACTTGGATTCCACAATAACGTTTCTTGGCAAACACTTCAGAAACCTCCCCCTTTCTCTGCATGTGTGATGGCAAATAATTGCATTCGGTCATCAAACTCAGGCAAGCTCTTCCAAAAGTGAAAAATAAAATAATGACACACAATTAGTCTTGCTTGGAGAAAACAGGATGGCATAATCTATGGAAAACAAGGACAATTAAGTCAGGCAGGACCTTGTTTGCATCCTACTCTGGCCTGGGATTTTGTAAGGTCACCACCTTTCTTATTTAAATCAATCCTAGAGGAAAAGTTGGTTGTACTTCAAATGCAGGTTCTCAGTTCAAGCAGGAAAGCATCAGTTTGCAGACAGTATTTTGCAATACATTTATTTATTCAACACATCAGCAGCTTTGAGGACACAGGAGGATGACAAATTTTCCCCCCTTTTTTCCCTGAGATTAATATTCATCCTAACATGTGTTTTCTCACTGAGGAACAAATAGACATAAAGGGCACATCTCTGCAGCTGCCACCCTGGTATCACAACAGCCTCTTTTGCTGTCAATTCTCTTGTGTGCACAGTTCACACAACCAGCTGGATTAGGCCACATTGCACTTGGGAAATCTGTGCTTCAATGGATAATTGGAAACCATCTTTGGGCAAGTGCTGCTTTCATTTTTTCCTAATCACTAAAGAGTCACTGAGGCAAAAAAGGCAGAAGAGCTGCTCCAGGCCATTTGTTCAGACCCCAAGCAAGTGTTGACAGCTCATAGCCAAAATGTCTTTCCAACCATACTTGCAGACGTGATCAGAACTTTTTCAAGTCTGGAAGATAAGCTTGTGCTTCCTGGCATTTCCATTGTAACTAGCTCTGTCAATTGCCTTTCTTGAAAGTGTAGAAAGAAAAGTCTTCATCATGGTTCCTCCAAGCGGGGAATAAACATGGCAACTGCTTTGGGAAGAAGGTTGTAGTTTATTGTAGAGGAAAGCCAGACAGAAAGATGGATCTAACAGAAAAAGAAGGAGAGAGCACATGTGGGTAGTGGGTTTTTATACCCCCTGGACTCTTTTGTCTGGAGTTATTTCCTGTTTCAAGCTTTGTATTTCCTGTTAGATGTTTTTGTGCCAGCCATGGCAGTTCCCCAAAAAGGTCATCAGATGGGAGCAAAGAGTCATCTTTGCTCCCACTGGTGGGTCAGGGGTCTCCGGCCCCTGCAGCCCCATTGGAGAGAGTTAATGGCCCTCCAGCCCCCTCACTCTCATTGGTAAGGGAGGGGCTGGGGACCCCCATAAAAACCTCTGCTCAGGGGCTGCTCTCTCTCTTGTTGCTTTTTCTTCTTCAAGCTCCCTTTGGGAATGATCCAAGAGCTCAATCCAGGCATGGATGCCTCCATGCCAGGGAACTCTTTCTATTTACTTTATCGCTAAATAAAGCTTCATCTGATTGCATCCCTGCGTGCTGCCTTTTTCTTGGAAGCATCTTAACGAACCATCGGTCTCATGAGGCCATCTCACAAATTGGTAGCAGAGAGGATGGTTTAAGGCAAGGCTTCCAAGCCAGCAGCTAGAAGCAAGATGCCTGGATGTTCCAGCAAGAACCCATTTGAGACGGATGGCAGGAAATCCCTGATTGTGACCAGGAGTCTTCAATCAAGGACGGCAGCCCTGCATCCAGCCCCTGATGCAAGCTTCGCTCCAGGTGAGAATACAGATGACCTCTATTCCCCCAGAGGAGCGCCAGGGACCCCTTCGCATGCCTCCCTACAGCTGCAAGCCACAGAGGGAAGCATGGAAGGCTTACAGTCTACCCAAGACTGCCCAGACACCAGGGAAGTGGCCAGGGACCAGGCCACCCCCAACGTGGACCAGATGACTGAACGGGAATGCAGGGAGCTGCTCCGAACGCTCCTTGCAGCACAAAGGACGCCACAAGCCTCTCCATGAGGGATACCAGTGCAGGGGGCCTCTGGACACCGAATAATAATAATAATAATAATAATTATTATTATTATTATTATTATTATTATTATTATT
>JAKJMR010000204.1:485023-501879 GCA_024449315.1 Daboia siamensis | reverse complement strand
TATTATTATTATTATTATTATTATTATTATTATTATTATTATTATTTTATTTGTATACCGCCCTTCTCCCGAAGGACTCAGGGCGGTGAACAGGGCAAATATATAAAAATACAAAAGTACAAAAGTTAAAAAGAAATTAAACATATGCCCAACTAAAAACAGTAAATACAAACATTAAAATAACCATAAAAACCCAAACCCGTCCCCCATCAGGCCAGGCTGGCTTGTTCAAATAAGAATGTCTTCAGATCGCGACGGAAGGAGCGAAGGTCGGGCGCCATTCGGAGCTCAACCGGCAACCGATTGCATAGCTCTGGGGCGCCCACAGAGAAGGACCTCCCCCTGGGGGCCACCAACCGACATTCTCTGATCGGTGGCACCCTGAGGAGACCCTCTCTGTGGGAACGCACAGGGCGGAGGGAAGTTGATGCCGGCAGCAGGTGATCCCCAAGGTATTCCGGACCCATGCCATGTAGGGCCTTAAACACCATTACCAGTACCTTGAATCTCACCCGGAAGACAACTGGTAACCAATGCAGCTCACGGAGCAGAGGTGTTATATGGGAGTATTGGGAGACTCCCAACACAACTCTCGCGGCTGCATTCTGCACCAGTTGGAGCCTCCAAGTGGTCCTCAAGGGCAGCCCCATGTAGAGAGCGTTGCAATAGTCCAGACGAGAGGTCATGAGCACATGAGTGACCGTACATAGAGCATCCCGGTCTAGATAGGGCCGCAACTGGCGCACTAGGCGAACCTGGGCGAAGGCCCCCCTAGTCACAGTTACTATATGGTCTTCCAAAGTGAGCCGTGAATCTAGAAGGACTCCCAAGTTGCGAGCCCTATCTACGGGGGGTAATAGTTCACCCCAGTGCCTATGAGGCCCCCTAACATGGCACCGGCCACCTGGGGGAGCTTTTGGCAGGAAATTTCCCACCAAACTGTGATCTGCAGCTTCCGGGGCCAACCGGAAGCAAGATGGCGGCCCCCAGGACACCAACGTGGTTTCATAGGCCTCAGCCAAGCCTTGAGGCCCAGCAATCGGTGGCATCCAGCCGAAGCGGCACGGAAACCGCCCGGTCTTCCCCACCGGAAAGCCTCAAGGCCTATGATGGCATCAAAGCCTGCCCAGCTGAGACTGCTATAGCAGAGATTGGAGCAACTATCCGAACCCTGTTTGTGGCCCTGGAGGCCAAAACGACCGCGGCCTCAACATCGGGGGTAGCCAGCCTCCCTTGCTATCCCCAGGAGCCTCCCGGAGGTGCTCCAGGGCCTCCAACCATCTCCCCAGGGCCTAACTGCCAGGAGGCGTCCAGCCTGGAGCCTCCCAGCTATGTCATGCAATGCCAGAGGACCCCCAGTGAAACCCCGGGCCCTCCGGCCTACTTTTCGCCGCCGCCCAGACGCCCTGCTTGCCAGATGGTCTTCAGGGGGCCTCCGGATGAGGCTCCCTCCTCCAGCGCTGTCTTCAGCCGCCTCCAGGGTCTTCAGAACCAGCAATGGGCTCCTCCGGGCGAACCTGGGCGTCCCTGTGCCATCCCGGCCCCATCCTGCAGTCTTCGCCCCCCAGTGAGTGTTCCAGTGCCGGGGGGGGGCTTCAGGAGGAATCTTCGGGGCTTCTGAGGCCTTCAGCCCCTCTTCAGGCCCAAATCCCGGCCTTCACGCCTAGGCCTGGGCCTGGCCCAGAGGCAGAGAGAGAGACATTCGCTCCCTCCGCCTCCTGGGCTCAAATGAATCCTGAGCATGCCCAGTCGGGGCCATCCAAAAATCAGAGAAAAATACCACCACCTGCCAGCAGAGGGATCCCTTTTCCATTCACCTCAATGGAGAACTTACAGATGTATAGAAATGGACATAGAGCTAAGGAAAATTCTCTTTCATCTGCTTCTGCCCTCCCAAATAATTTTGTAAAACTGCAACTTGGGGGGGAGAATTACAGCAGTTGGAGTAAAGATGTGCAGATATGTCTATTAAAGGAAGGGACTCTAGAGATGGTTCTGGATCCCCCATCTCTTCCCTGGGGACCCCAAGAAGAGTGGTATCATAGACAAGCATATACCACTCTACTGAGCTCACTGGATGGCAACTTGTACCCCAGCATTCCAGATGGGCTCACAGCTGGCGAAGTTTGGGGGTTATTATACAATTTATTCAACAGCGACAGCATCGGTTCCATCACCATACTCACAACTGAGTTTTACACCACCAGACTGAGGTTTGGGGCTAACATGGCCGAGCACCTGGGAAAATTGAAGGCGCTCAGGGCAGAACTGATGTTCAGAGACTACCTTGTACCTGAGGCGAACATAGTCACTGTCATTCTGGCTTCCCTGGACAAAAATTGGAGCAGTTTCATTGTTTCACTGGAGGGGACAACGAAGGAAACCATGACCCTGTCCTACCTCACAGGGAGGCTCATTGAAGAGGACAGGAGGCGCAGAGATGCAGGAGAATCCGCCAGAGCCACCATACAGCGAGCCAGCAGGAGGCACCACAACTCAGAGCAGGTTAATGGTCTACTTAAGTGTTTCATCTGTGGCTCTGAGGGGCATCTGAAGAAGGACTGCCCCCATCACCAACAAGGCCCCAAGCATGGTCCCAATCAAGGAAGGGGCAAGGGGCAAGGAAGGGGGCGTGATGGGGGCAAAGGTAGTGCCAAGGGCAATTTTGTGCGTACTTGTGCTCTCACCCCCACCTCAAAGGCTGATAGCCCCACTGACTTATGGTTACTGGACTCTGGAGCTTCATCTCACATTACCAATATTAAACAAGGGTTTAAAAGGTTAAAGAAAATTAACTCCTCTGTCAAGGTGGCCAATGGTGATAAGGCTTTGGTTGTTGGGGAGGGCACTGTCTCTGTACCCGGACTAGGAAATGTTGAAGGGTTACTGCCAACAATTGCCTCCATTGCCTCCATTGCCAACAATCTGTTAAGCATTATCAAATTATGTGACGATGAAAGGGTGGAAGTTTTATTTCGCAAAGGGGGAGGTCATGTCACCAGGAACCAGAGGGTCATTGGAAGTATTGCCATCATAAATGGTTTGCCATACTTCTCCCCTGAGAACCCAGCCACAGAGGACAGTCCACGGGGTGCCACCTCAGAAGGGCCTGCGCACGGAAAGAGAGAAAGCCCCCACATCCAGCCCCAAGGCTGTCTAAGGAGCGCAAGGCCAAAGCGATTGCACCCAAGCCACCTCAGCCAGCCCCACGGCTTTCCAAGGGCAGTGTGGACAAGAAAACCAAACCTCAGCAGGCACCTAAAGCACCGCTCAAGGCAACCAGAGCCAAGAGGGTGTCAATGGGGAAGCCGCTCCACAATAAGTGTGCCCATCTCCTACACTGAAGATTAGGTCATGCGAGCTTCCCTGTGGTTAAAAAGATGGGAGAGTTTGCTGAGGGAGTCCAGCTCAAGGATTGTGAGGTGTTCCTGGACTGTGCCATCTGTAAGAGGACAAAGAGGAAGGCTGCCCCCATCCCTAAGGTGTCACTACGTAAGACCCAATACCCGTACCAACTAGTACATGTTGATTTGGTTGGGCCATTCACACCATCCCTAGGGAAAAGACAGTACTTTCTCACTGCTGTTGACGATTTTTCACGGTACGGCCATGTGTATACCCTCACAGAAAAATCCGAAGCCTTTGACGCCGTAAAATCACTGTACAACTTTGTAGAGACCCAGTATAAGACCAAGATCGCACAACTGCAGAGCGACCGCGGGGCTGAATTCATGTCCCGAAAATTCCAGGACTGGGTAAGGCGTAAGGGCATCTGACATTTTCTTACAGCGCCCTTCACTCCTGCTCAGAACAGCGTGGCAGAGAAAAGAAATGGAATTCTGCAAACTATGATGCATAGTCTGATTGCAGACGCTGGGGTCACAGAATCATACTGGGCAGAGGCAGTGCACTATGCCAATTACATCTTAAACCGCACCTGGAGCAGTGTTTTGGACCAGACCCCATATTTCCTGGTCCACGATAGGAAACCAAGTCTAGGACACTTGCGTGTGTTTGGCTCCTACACTTGGGTGCACATCCCCAAGCAACTGCGGAAGAAGGGGAGATCTGTCTCCCAGAGACTAAGGTACTTGGGCTATGCTCCTGGCTCCAAGGCCTACCGTTTCCTGGGAGAAGGGGGCAGGACTGTGACTTCCCAATCTGCCTCCTTTGAAGAGGACTCCAATTGGGCCCAGATTGACTCAAATGATCTGGGCCCATATGATCTGGGCCCAGCAAAGACGCACCAACCACGACATCACCTGAGACGACCACATACCCTGCCACCGACGAGAGCGAGGAACAGGACGAAGATGTCATCCTACCTGGTTCAGATGGGGAGGATGAACCATCCAGTCCCGAGGTGACGCTTCAGAGACCCACGATACCCAGCACCTGGGACCGAGGGTCTTCACATCCCGGTTGTGAAATGCTGGCTAACAAGGAACCCGCAGAACAAAAAGGCAGTGAGTGGCAGGAGGTCAGGAGGTCAAAGCGGTCCAACAAAGGAATCCCGCCAAAGAGAATCGACATTGGGCACATCGCGTCCGTCAACAGCGTTGTGGTCACCCCAAAATCCTTCTCTGACATCCAGGAGCTGCCCATCGAAGAACAGGAGAAATGGCAGCTCGTGATGGAGCAGGAGATGGCGAGCCTGAAAAAGCTAAAAGTCTTCGCCCCCCAGCAACCACCAAAGGAGAGGAAAATCATTGGCACAAGGTGGGTTTTCAAGGCCAAACCACTTGCCAACGGCCTCTACCTGTATAAGGCCAATTTGGTAGCACAGGGGTTCGCCCAGCACTACATGGAGGACTACGGGGAAACCTACTCTCCAACCATCCAGGCAGAGAGCGTCAAGGCCGCCCTCGTAACTCCAGCCGCTCTGGGGGAGGAATTCTTCCGACATCCAGACGGCTTACCTCCACACCAACTTGGACCAGCAGATCTACGTGAGGGCCCCTCCTGGCTACCAGCAGGAGGGGGAAACACATGGCTGCTCCAGAAAGGGTTATATGGCCTCAAGCAGTCAGGGAAACTATGGTACGACTGCTTTAGAAAAAGTTTAGAACGAGTTGGTTTCAGTGCATCCCATGCAGATGAATGTGTTTTCACACACAAGTCCAAGGGTACCACAGAACGGGTGTTAGTTTATGTGGACGACCTCCTATATGTAGGGCCTGACAAGGAAGGGTGTGATAAATTTGCCAAGGCCCTGGGGGAAAAATTTACCCTGAAGTCTTTGGGGCGGGTTGACAGGTTAGGTGTACACATCTTGGCCACTAAGGAGGGGTTCGCCCTATCTCAGAAAGAAAAGATTGAGGAGTTACTGGCCAAATGCAAAATGGCAGAATCTAACTCAACGCGTAGCCCGATACAAAGTGACTATTACAGTCACACTCACAAGGATGGTCCTGAGTTCACAGATAATAAGCTTTACAGATCTGTGATCGGCTCCTTGCTATATATCAGCAATTGGAGCAGGCCTGCCATAGCTTTAGCTGTGAATCTACTGTCCAGGCATGTGGAACACCCAAAGGAATTCCACTGGACTGCTGTTAAAAGGGTACTTAGGTACCTCAGGGGCACGACCGATGCTCTCCTTGTGCTGGAGCCAGAGAAGGGGAAGATGGCCCAGCTCTCCGCTTACTCGGACGCAGACTGGGCTGGTGACACTAAGAGTAGACGGAGCACCTCTGGTTTCCTCATATTGCTAAATGGCTGTCCTATCCATTGGCATGTTAGGCAGCAAAAATTTGTTTCTTGCTCCACGGCCGAGGCGGAATATGCCAGCCTGTTGGACACGGCCAATGATTTGATTTGGTTCGATGCTCTGATAACGAGCATCTGGGCACCTCCTCCTCTGCCCATCCAAATTCAAGAGGATAATACGGCTGCAATTGCAATCTTGGGGGCATATGCAGTGGGCTCTAGGTCCCGCCACATAGACATAGGCTATAAAAATGTCAGGCAGCTTGCCAAAATGGGGTTTATACATGTTGAGCATTGTAATACAACTGACCAGATAGCTGACCTGTTCACCAAACCTGTTCCCATTGACCGGCACAACCTTCTGTGTAAGCGTTTGTGTTTGGTCTTCTGAATGTGTATATGCATGTCTATGACACCTGCTCGCCCCCTCACATACATTCACTCATCTTTGCTCCCACTGGTGGGTCAGGGGTCTCCGGCCCCTGCAGCCCCATTGGAGAGAGTTAATGGACCTCCAGCCCCATCACTCTCATTGGTAAGGGAGGGGCTGGGGACCCCCATAAAAACCTCTGCTCAGGGGCTGCTCTCTCTCTTGTTGTTTTTCTTCTTCAAGCTCCCTTTCGGAATGATCCATGAACTCAATCCAGGCATTGATGCCTCCACGCCAGGGAACTCTTTCTATTTACTTTATCGTTAAATAAAGCTTCATCTGATTGCATCCCTGCGTGCTGCCTTTTTCTTCAAAGCACCTTAACGAACCATCAGTCTCGTGAGGCCATCTCACATTTTCTTTGTCACATATTCTGTCCTGAGCCTAGGTGTGCCCCTCTAGGATTCTTGCCGGTTGTCTGTCCCAGCCCACCTCCCTGGGGCCAGGGTATGTAGATTTTAGATGTCTGAAGTCTTCTTAGCTTCAACCTTCCTGAATGGTTTATATCTGCATTTCTATACAGTTGGTTTCTGCTTGGGGGAGGGAGACTTGGGGCTATTAAGAAAACCTGGGCATGCTTTTCTGCCTCTTTTAATATTTTCTTCTCTGGGGAGCTGACTTTCCACAAAAGTATATGGGTAAATATTACAACAAAAGTTTGCTACAGGTGTATATTACAGGCCACCCAGCCAAGCAAAGGAACTCTTTGCTAATCAGTTAACTGAATTATGCAGAAAAGACAGCACTTTAATAATGGGGGACTTTAACTACCCTGATATCAACTGGGAAACAAACTCTGTGGGGAGTGGGAGATCAGACTGGTTCCTGATGTGCCTGGCTGAAAATTTCTCATACAAAAGGCAGAAGATGGAACTAGAGGGACAGCTCTACTGGACTTAACTGATGCTAATAGAGATGAAATAGTTAAGGAAGTAAAAGTTATAAGACCTTGGGGGAAAAGCAACCATGTCAGGGCCCACTTCAAAACCTCATCCCAAAAAGCAGGACTCTTGGAACAGTTTCCTTCCAAAAGGAACCTTCTATTAGGAGAAGCTGATAGCAAGCATAAAAGGCAGGATCTGAGGGTTTCCCACTTAGATCAATAGGTTAAAAGAATCCCAAGTAAATCCCACCCCAATAATTCATCAGTTTGAATTGGCCAATCCTCACGTGTTAAGTCCGCTGTGGGAAAGGAACTGATAACGGGGTCCATTCCCATGGACGTAAGACTTGTAGTTGCTGCAGACTGTGGGGCATTGGTATCAAAGTACAACATGTATATAGTGAAATTGGCTGAGCCTCCCTTCGTGCCCCCCCCCCCAACAACTCACAGTGACAACAAACCCACCATCTTGTTACACCATGTGAACTAATTGCAAAACACACCAGATATCCAGTCATTCATACATAGAGTTAGTTCCCATTCAGGAGCCTGACAGCCCATGGATAGAAGCTGCTCTTCAGCCTGTTGGTGCAGCTGGCTATACATCTATATCTCCTACCTGATGGTAGGAGAGTAGAGGTACCGACCTGGGTGTGAGTCATCCCTGAGAACTTTCCTCACTCTTCCAAGGCAGCAAGCCCTGGAGATGTCTTCCAGTGGTGTCAAGGGACAGCCCACGATGTTTTGTGCTGTGCTCACCACCCTCTGTAATATCTTCCTATCCGCAGCTGTCAGGCCAGCATATCAAACCACTATACAATGCGAGAGGACACTCTCTATAGTAGACTGGTAGAAGAAGGTCATTAGTCTGTTCTACCCTGTTGTACCCTGTTCTTCCGCAAGACCCTGAGGAAGTGGAGTCTCTGTTGAACCTTTCTGGCCACCTGGGTTGTATTGACTTTCCAGGTAAGATCTTCACAGAGGTAGACTCCCAGGAATTTAAAGGAGGAGACTCTCTCCAAACACCCAGCCCCCCAAATGTAAAGTGGGGCAGGTTCCTCTCTTTTCGTCCAGAAGTCTAGCACCATCTCCTTTGTCTTGCCGATGTTCAGGTGCAAGTTGTTCTCTAAACACTATAAGGATATTTTTTGTACCTTCCCCCGAGAAATAGCTATCTTGCTCAAACCATAATTAGCACTTTTAAGGACACTGAGTTCACATACACACACGTTACCAGAAAGAACGGGGAGCTGAGAGTCAGGGCGATTGGATAGAGCTAAATGGAGCCGGAGGATCTGAGCCTGCCAAAGAGATACTGGAAAGAAGCACTGCATTCGGAATAGAAAACGGAGGACACCAATGGCCTCTCCCAAGGGGAAGAAAAGAAAGACAGCACAGTGTTCACCAAACAGTAAGGAAGATAGAACCAATACACAAAAACAACAGAAAATTGAAGGTTTCTGTCAGCCTATACCATCTGCAGTGGGTCGTGCATCCTCCCCCTTTCTCCTGCCGGATAGCTGCGAGGCTTTGGCATTGTTTGGGGATTCTTCCCTGGAGTGGGATCTGCAGGCGCAGGCCAAGGAGAGCCAGTTGAGAAGCAGAGTTGAGAAGCTCGCTAATCCCTCCGCGTAATTGGATGACAAATGACTCAGCAGTTTTAAGTGAGTCAGCTCCAAGCCAGGTTAAGGGACTAGAGTTGGAGTTTGACAATCATAGCGGATCAGCTTTAGGGCTTGAAAACCAGCTAAGTGATAGCATAAAGGATTTCATCAGCTGGCACAGCATGCTCACTTCTCAGACAGTCTGGGCCATTTTTGACTAGTTTGCAGAGGTGCGTTTAAAGTTGGACTCTGTGATCAATCTTGTTGCTGCGGTACAGACGGAAAAGTCGCAGGTAATTTTGACTGGTTGCCAGACAGAACAACCTGGTCAGATATCAAAAATGGTGCGAACGAGGGAAGGAGTAAGTAGACAGCATATTGGCTGTAATAGCGGAAAAAAGATGGTGAGCTGGATGGGCCTGAAATCCCATGGCACAGGTGTGTGGGGGGAAGCAGGCGATTGTAGAAGGAGCAGATTGTATTGAACATATATAATTCTGAGACAAATGCGGGTAGATGGACTTCAAAAAGACGGATAGTGACCTCTTTGTCACAGCTTACTCGGAGTGACAAGGGGGCAATAGATCTGGTAGCATATGAATATCTTCCACAATGTGATAATTATTCCAGAATTCTTCTTAAGTTCAAATAACAGCTCTTTCCAAGTCTGCTCAAGCAAATGAGAGGATTCTTGGCTTTTTACCAAATTTTACCAACCCGAGTTTTTTCTAGTAGCGAAGTCAGCCCGTTGATCCAGAGAGCCCCTAGGGAGAGTGGTGCAGCGCATGGGACAGCTGACTTGAAAAGTAAACGAAATAGGGAAAGTAAGTTAACTGAAAGAGGGAGGAGATCTAGCATTACAAAGGAAATGTTGGCTGAGGTTTTGGTTCCAGCTACTGTGAAATTTCCTTCAATTGGCTTAATGCAAGATGAGATATTTGATTCTGCCTGCTTAGAAACTTTTTCTTTACTTTCATTAACGGAGCAGCAAGAAGTACTTAAAAAACTAAAAGAGACGAGGAAGCTGCTGAAACAGACCATTTCCTCTGCCATCCCTTTGGTGCCGATAGTTCTGTCCCCATTAAGTCATGACGCAGTTCCGGAGAGTCAGCAGTTTTTAAGTTCGGGAAGCCAGATACCTGCGTCTATACAGCATAACGGGCCAGAGACAGCTGACCTGACAGTGCAAAGTGCTGTGGGACGAACACCGGAGATGGAAGGTACCCAGGAAGGAATCTCCCAGTCCTCCTCAGTGGCAAAAATGATACCAAGAAACGACGTAAGCATGGAGCCTCAAGTAAAATCATTTATTGTGGAGGCAGAGATTAATGGAACTTATGGGTCTGCAAGCCTAAAAGCAACAGGCGGAGAAATGAAGCCTAAACAGTAATTCTATGGAGCTCAGGCAATTAAATGGGTGTGTGAGCGTAAACGGGGGAGGACGGGTGGAAGAGATTATTCAAGAAGCCTGACTAGGAAATAGCGAGCAATCACTTTCCTTAAGAGTCCACTTCCTCTCAGGGAATGTGGCAGGATGGAGAGGGAGTTGGTGCACAGATGATTGTATTAAATTTTTAAACAGGTATCATGTAATTGCCTTGCAGGAGACCTGGGTTAGTGGTGATGAGGCCCCAATTGAGCTCCCTGGGTTTAATATTTGGCAGCTGCCAGCAAAGAGGGTAGCTATAAAGGGAAGAGCTTCAGGATGGTTCTGCATTTTGGTAAAAGCCGAATTAGGTTGGAAGGGAAACGAGATATGCTCATGTGCCAGCCCTTTATTTTTTCAAGCAATCCATTTGGCATATGGAGGGAATGGTATTTATAAATATGTATGTCAATCCAACAATGGGCGATCTGTGGGAGGCACTAGAAGTAAAGATATACGTAAAAAATTTATAAAAACACCGACTTCCGGGTGGCAAGGCGCCGCCGCCGACAGCTGATTTTAGCTTGTCAGCTTCGCGGCTTTGTAGAACCGCCGAAAACAGCGCCGATCAGCTGTTTCGGCGGTTCGGAAGCCCCCTCCTCGGGAGAAGAGGAGGGGGTGAGTATCCAAGTAGGGGAGGGGCTCTCTGGGGCCGCCAGGACTTAAAGTTCTGGCGGCTGGAAGATCGAGCCCCCCCCGAAGCTTGGATTTCTCCGGGCTGCGCAGCGTGTCTGCTCCGTTTTTCCGGGAGCAGAACAAGGCGAACGCAACCATCCCTGCCTACAAGAATGGACTTTGGAAGATTATGAATGCAGGCAGAGCGATGCAAGAGATTAAGGAGTAAGTGAACTTTTGAACTTTGGCTCAATCCACATAGAAGACCTAGAAAGTGAAAGTGCGTAGTAGCAAAAGAGGGAAAAGATGGCGGCTAAATCTTCTTCTAAACTTCCTAAAACTACGGGGGCTTCCCCTCTGCCGCAATCTTCAGCGCAAGTGTTAGCACCTCCTGCACCTTTACCTTCGCCTGTCTTAACAGTAAAAGTTTTGGAAGATGCTTTGGAAAAACATTCACAGCATTTGGCTGTGATGATAGATGAGAAGATGGATGAGAAGCTGACAGAAAAGTTTACAGTAATAAGGGAGGAAATCTTGCATGTATTTCAAGGCATGGCGACATGTATTGAGCGCCTTGACGAAAGAGTGGAGGACCTTACTCAAAATAATATTAAATTGGATGCAAAGATATTAGAGACTGAAAATGTGGTGGATAAAATTGATTATGATCTGACATTGGTACAATATCATGAAATGGAGTTTGCTGTGAGAATAAGAGGTCTCAAGGAGAATTTAAAGGAAGACTTGAGAAAATTAGTTTCTGTTGCTCTTGAAGACGTGCTGGGAAGGCCAGCTGAAGGAATTGCAGAAGATATAGACAAAATTTTTCGTGTTAACTCCTGGATAGCGAGACAAAGGAAATTACCAAGAGATGTGGTTGTTTATTTTACAAAGAGAGCAATCAGGAATGAAGTTATTCAAGTTTCTTATAATACAAAGCTTGTGATTGCAGACCAAGAAGTTTTGGTTTTGAAAGAGATCCCTCCAAAAATTTTAAGGAAACGAAAGGAATTTGCATTTCTGGCACAGGAGCTTAAGCGACGTGATGTCAGGTTCAGATGGGAGATTCCAGTGGGTATGGTGGTAATGTTTGAAGATACCAGATACCGTCTTGCTACAGTCCTGCAGGCACGTGATTTCTATAGCAATGTTTTAAAAGCAATCCCCATACCACTTCTGGAACCAACAAAGGAGGGAAAGTCATATGATGCTGAAGGAACACAAATAGATGAGACTGCAGCAGGAGTGATTCAAATTTCAACACTAGAGAAAGCAAAGGACCAGAGGGCTACTCGAGCTGCTTCGAGACGAGCCAGACGTGAGCAAGACCTAGACCAGCAGATTGTTGTGGAACTTCCAAAATGTACCTATAGCCAAGCTGTGGGAGGAGCGCGACCTAAAAACGTAAAAGGGATTTTGGATGACGCGCTTCAAAAGCTTCGGGTTGCCAGAAATGGTGACTAAGTTTTTAACTTGGAACGTTAATGGATTAAACTCACCACAAAAGAGAAAGAAAATTTTTCAATATTTAAAGCAATTTAAGACTGACGTTATTTGTTTACAAGAAACACATATTAGAGTTATGGACCAAAAGTATTTATCAAATTCAAGATTAGGTACACAATTTATTGCGTCTGCAGTTAACAAGAAAAATGGAGTGGTTATTTATGTCAAGAATACAATTACGGCAGAATTAATTGAAGCTGATCAACAAGGAAGATATGTTATTGTGGACTTGTTATTAGAAGGTAAAAGAACTCTTCTGGTTGGATTATACGCACCTAATCAACAGCAAGCTGACTTTTATAGTTTATTACACAGCAGGATTACCCAATTGGATTACAAATCTTTTATCTTTATGGGAGACTGGAATGGTGTTTTGGACGTACAAATGGATAAGAGTGGATCCTACAGAAGTACCCCAAGTCATGCTAAATTGCCTAAATCTTTTTTTGAGATGATGGACGATATGGAATTACGTGATGTCTGGAGGGAGAGAAATTTACAAGAAAGAGACTATACTTTTTTTTCTGATAGACACCAATCTTTTTCCAGGATTGATTTTATATTATTGTCTAATGATCTCTTTTTTAGAACTAAGAGGATAAAGATTTGTTCAAAGACTATGTCTGATCACAGTCCAGTTTGGCTGGAGATTGGAAACGACATTAGAGAACGACGTTCCTGGCGTTTAAATGAGAATCTGTTCAGAAATCAGAAAATGTGGAAGAGTGTAAGAAACAAATGAAAGTTTTTTTTGAAATGAATATGCATAAGGGTACTTCTATGGAAATGGTATGGGATGCTAGTAAGGCATATATGAGAGGAGTGTTGATATATCTTAATAACAAATATAGACGTAATTTGGAATTTAGGAGGAAAGAATTAGAGACAGAGATTAAAGAAAAAGAAAAGGCTTTAATTTTGAACCCATCGGACGTGAAGATTAAAGAGACTATTAAGTTATTAAGAGGACAATTTGATAAGTTAATGGCTGATCAGGTGGCAACTAATCTACGGTTTGCAAGGCATAATACTTTTTGCAATGCCAATAAACCAGGCAGATGGTTAGCATATATGTTAAGAAAGAAGCAAAGGGTTTCTAATATAGACAAAATAGAACATAAGGGGAAGATTGTGTATCAACAGAATCTTATTAAGGAAACCTTTGTTGATTTTTTTTCTAAATTATATGCTAGCGACAAGATTAACGAAACGGACATTGATTTATATTTAAAAGACTTTAATATTCCGGTTCTTACGCAAGAGCAAAAAGAAGAAATGAATCAGTTGATAACTGAGGAAGAAATATATTTGGCAATTAAACAGTTAAAAGTAGGTAAAGCACCAGGCACCGATGGTTTGACTGCTGTGTATTATAAAAATCTACAGTTTGAGATGATAAAGCCATTAAAGGAACTGTTTCAGACAATTCAAAAGGGGGGAGGAGTACCCCCGTCTTGGAAAACTGCTTTTATTTCTTTAATTCCTAAAGAAGATCAGGATGTTACTCAAGCAAAAAATTATAGGCCAATTTCACTTTTGAATACGGACTACAAGATATTTGCTAAGGTGTTAGCTAGTAGACTTATGAGGGTATTGCAACAGGTGATTCATGGTGATCAAACTGGGTTTATAAGTGGTAGACAAATGAAAAATAATGTGAGACATATAGTTGACTTGTTGGAATTTTTGGAAAGGAATAACCAGATCCCTGCAGCATTGATCTTTTTGGATGCTGAAAAAGCTTTTGATCAATTGGATTGGAAATTTTTGTTGAAAATATTAGATAAAATGAATTTTGGGGATGAATTTTTACAACCAATTAGGGCAATATACCAGAAGCAAACAGCTCGAATAATTGTTAATAATAGTTTGACTGAAATATGTAATATTGAAAAGGGTACGAGGCAGGGTTGCCCGTTATCACCTTTATTATTTGTTTTAACATTGGAGATATTACTGATTAAAATACGGAATTCGGAAACAATTAAGGGAGTTCAAATAAGAGATCAGGACTATAAATTGAGGGCTTTTGCGGATGATCTGGTTATTACTTTGACACATCCAGAAAATTCTGTTATGGAATTGATGGACTTAATATTTCAATATGGGAAAGTTTCTGGATTTAAGATTAACATACAAAAAACTAAAATTTTATCTAAAAATATGACAGTATCACAAAAGGTTTTTATAGAAAGCTTAACTGGATTTGAAATTGTTGAAAGGGTTAAATATTTGGGGGTATATCTAGCACCCTCAAATGTTAAATTATATAAAAATAATTATGAAAAGTTATGGAATAAAGTGCAAAAAGAATTGGATAGTTTTAAAAAATTACAACTATCATTATTGGGAAGAATTGCAGCAGTAAAAATGAATGTTCTGCCAAAATTTTTATTTTTGTTTCAAATGATACCCATTCTTAAAAAGGATTCAAATTTGGAGGAGTGGCAGAAGGGTATCAATAAATTTGTTTGGGCAGGGAAAAGGCCACGGGTCAAATTTAAAATTATGCAGGATACACGTGAAAGAGGTGGTCTAAGAATGCCCAATTTTAAATTATATTATGAAGCTGCTGCATTATCAGCTATAAGTGATTGGATTAATTTGACACAGGGGAGACTCTTAAATCTTGAAGGGCATGACTTGTTATTTGGTTGGCACGCATATTTA
Source organism: Daboia siamensis (assembly GCA_024449315.1). Taxonomy (NCBI): domain Eukaryota; kingdom Metazoa; phylum Chordata; class Lepidosauria; order Squamata; family Viperidae; genus Daboia; species Daboia siamensis. The sequence goes on along the minus strand of JAKJMR010000204.1, from coordinate 487,036 downwards.
CTATATGACAAAAAGGTAGATAATGTTTTTAAAATGCATATTTTGAGGTATGCTTTGTTGAGAGTTTGGAAAAAGCACAGACAAAAATTAAATTATAAGATACCGTTATGGGCAATACCCAAACACGCAATAGAGAATATAAATGTTGGATTTAAACATGATGTGATTACATATAAGGAAATTCTGACTTTGGAGAGGAATGTATGGTGTTTGAAGTCATACAATCTTTTACGAGAAAATAAGATTGTACAAACTTGGTTTCAATATGGACAATTACAAGCCAGGTGGAAAGAAGATCAGAAGATTGGTTTTTTGAGGGATGATGAAAATCTGGTAAAACAAATTAGAAATCAGGGACCAGCGCATATCAAACGGATATATCTTGCATTGATAGAGATTGACTCAGAAACAGAAATTGTTAAGGACTGTATGATAAAATGGGCACAGAACATTCAGGAAATCATCACAATGGACACTTGGGAAAAGATCTGGGTGAGAAATGTGAAATTTACGCAAGCTCAAAATTTAAGAGAGAACTTTTATAAAATGTTTTACAGATGGCATTTAGATCCTAGAAAGTTAGCAAGTATGTATCCAAACTATCAGCCTAAATGTTGGAGATGTGGTGGCGAAGACGCAACGTATTTTCATATATGGTGGACTTGCAAAAAGATCAAACCATTTTGGATTAAAATCTGGTGGAATATGCAGAAGATATTCAAGAAAAGGATAAAGTTTTGTCCGCAACTGTTTTTACTGGGTATTATTACTGATACTACTGTGTTGGACATTAATTTGATGTTGAACTTAATTACGGCAGCGAGACTTTTAATAGGGCAATATTGGAAGAAGCAAGAACTGCCGACTTTAGAGGAATGGACTTTAAAAGTTTCCAACCTGGCGGAGATGGCAAAGATTTCAGCATATTTGAAAGACCATTCTCAACAACGATATATTGTGGAGTGGAAGAAATGGATTGATTACATTCAGAATAAATATGGGACTAAAAAGTTTTATTTAGCATTTGAATAAGTATATTGCTTGTAGTCAATTTATAAGAGCTAAAGCGCGAGAGAATTAATAGGTTATTATTGTTAGCATATGGGCGTTTATGATTGGTTATTTTATTTTTTATACCTTGTATCTTGCTCTGGGAAGTCCGGGGGGGGAGGGGGGAGAGGGAGGGTAAGAGGGTGGGAGAGGGTGGGGGAGGGGTGGGGAATGGGATGTTATAATTAAAATGTATTGAAAAACTTTTTAATAAAAAAAAAAAAAAAAATTATAAAAACACCTTTAATTTTGGCAGGAGACTTTAATACCCATGTGGGTCCTTCGTTGGAGCCTTTTGTTGAAAATGGTACAATTCCAGATGGTTATTTACATAACCAACAATTATGGGACTCCCAAGATAGGAAAAAGAATAAAGATGGGGGAAAATTTCTAACAATGGTATACAACTGTAACCTTCAAATAGTTGCCAGTACACAAAGGTTAGAAGGTACCCCATAACCTTTTTTGGTCACAAGGCATGTAGCTCTATTGATTACTTCTGTGTTTCTCACAGTTTAGTGGCAGGGGCTACTTCGGTCTTGACGTCACCAAGGCCAGAAAGTGATCATTTTCCGATTTGAGATGTCCCTGGCATTCCCTTCTGACTTAAGGAAAAGGAATCAAATAATTCAACAAATAGGCTTCAACTTGGATATAGCCCAGGAGAGAAGGCTAACATGGAAGAGGGTTGATGGGAAAGCAGTGACAGAATTTATGAATTCATCACGTATGGAAGCCCTAGCGCATATATGTTCAAATAGTACGGGTGAACAACAGCTTATAGTATATTTTGTGGAAATATGTCAGAAATTGAAGCATTTTTTCATGACTACTAAGAATGGGCCAGTTTGATTCTAGTTACTCAACATGGTTTGATAATGACAGCAAGGAAGGGAAAAAACAGCTCAGGAAATCACTCTGTGGGCCCGACACACACACACACAGGAGGGGGAGAACGCCGGA
>JAKJMR010000204.1:472766-484623 GCA_024449315.1 Daboia siamensis | reverse complement strand
GCAAAGGTGAGTGAATGAGAGCGGAGGGGGCAGGGCACCTGTATGTCTCCCCTTAGGCTCCACTGTTCTGTCAAGCCTCTTGTTTTGCACATAAAATACATTGTGAAAACTCAGCTGTCAGTTGATGTTAATGTTATAAAATGAAAAGTATGCCATTTGCAATTACCTTGGCATAAAATAATTCATTTGCATTTAATTGTAATTGTTCAAAGAATGTTTGGAAAAATGTTCGGCCCTCCAGCATGTTCACTTCATCCAATCTGGCCCTCTTTGAAAAAAGTTTGGACACCCCTGACTTAGGAGATACTTAATGAGCCCGAATATGGAATTACAGAAGAAGTATATTACCATGAGGCAGAAATATAAGCAGCTACTGAAGAGGAAAAAGGCTTATGGGCTGGCTTAGAACAGGCAGCAAAGCTGGCCTCACCCACACTGTTCTGGTTGCGGGTCTCAAAAATTATTAAAGATAGAAAACCAATAAGTGACCCAAATATTACTGCAGAAAGTTGGGAGAGGCATTTGGCCACTCCAGCAGTTGCAGAAAGCTCTGATGAAGTGATATCCTCTCTGAGCTTGATATTTATTTATTTTTATTTCTTTCAATTTATATACCGCCCTTTTCCCGAAGGACTCAGGGCGGTTTACAGGGCAAATTAAAACAGTACAATGTACAAATTAAAATAAAATAAAATTAATAGCCCCAAAACAGTTTAAAATTTAAAATTTAAAACCTTAAAAACCCTCAGTCCAGGCCGGCTAACTCAAATAGCCAAGTTTTTCGGTCCCGGCAAAATGAGCGAAGGTCGGGGGCGATCCGGAGTTCCACAGGCAGTTGATTCCATAGTGCAGGCACGCCCACCGAGAACGCTCTCCCCCTGGGGATTGCCCGTCAGCACTCCCTGACCAGCAGGACTCCCTGTGGGAACGCACAGGACAATGGGAAGTGGATGCTGGCAGCAGGTGCTCCTTAAGATAATCCGGACCCAAGCCATTTAGGGCTTTATAGGTCATCACCAGCACCTTGAATCTCACCCGGAGGGCAACTGGAAGGCAATGCAGCTCACGGAGAAAAGGCGTTACATGGGAGTATCGGGAGACCCCTATCACAACTTGCGCGGCCGCATTCTGCACCAGCTGAAGCCTCCGAGTGGTCCTCAAGGGCAGCCCCATGTAGACAGCATTGCAGCATTGCACTATCCGGGAGGTCACAAGTGCATGAGTGACTGTATGTAGGGCATCTCGGTCCAGATAGGGCCGCAACTGGCACACCAGGCGAGCCTAGGCAAAAGCCCCCCTGGCCACGGCTCCTATATGATCTTCCAAACTGAGGCATTTAATTTCTTCCCTGAAGACAAACAAAGCTCCAGGACAGGATGCACTCCCAGCATCACTATTTAAAGAAAACAGCCTGGTGGGTGTCTGTCCTGGTGGGTCTCTTTACTTTTATTAATAGAACAGGACAAATTCCTGCCAGTTGGCATACATCAATAATTGTTCCATTACATAAAAAAGGCTCTAGAGCAGACATGTCAAACACAAGGCCCGGGGGCCAGATCCGGCCCGCGAAGTGGTTTCATGTTGCCCGCAAAGCCATCCTGGAAACAGTGAGGGAACGGCCCCCATTGCCTTGGCCCTGGCCCAGAGACCCTCCTTCTGCCAAAGACCCTCAGATATGTCCCAGTCCTGCCCAGGCCCCCATGGGCACCCTTGATGCGAATGATGTAGAGCTGGCCATGCCCACCCAGTAGGCCATACGCACTCTAGCCATGCCCACCCAGTAGGCCACGCCCACCCTGGCCATACCCGGCCCCATACCCGGCCTCTTGAGGGCAACCGCAATGCTGATGCGGCCCTCAATGAAATTGAGTTTGACACCCCTACTCTAGAGACAATCTGGATAATTTCCGGTTAATTAGTCTAATTGATATTTCAGGAAAAATTTATGCTAAGTATTTGCTTCATAAATTAGAAGACTGGATAAAGAGAAACAACATTCTAGCTGAAGAACAGTCTGGCTTCAGGAGCAGAAGATCTACAGTGGACAACTGTTTTGTGTTGGACCATCTAATAACAAAGTTTAAGTTTTGGGAAAAACCATTGTACGTGGCATTTATAGACCTGAAGGCAGCCTTTGATACAATTGATAGATCAATTCTATGGGATAAATTAGAAGCCATGGGAATAGAAAAGAAACTGCTATATTTAATTAGATTGTTATACATGGAAACCCAGGTAAGAGTTCGAGTGAACAAAACAGGATCGGTAACAAATGCAATTCCAGTTAAGAAGGGCGTAAGACAAGGTTGCATTTTAGCCCCAACACTTTTCAATTTATATTTAAATGATTTTCCAAAATGTCTGGAAGACGTATCACTTCATGGGCCTAGTATAGGAACAAGACAGGTAAATTGCTTGTTATATGCCATTGATATAATTTTGCTGTCGGCCTCACAGATGGGGCTACGAAGGTCACTAGGAAGGTTGGCAGCATATTGTATAAAAAATCATTTGACAATTAACGTAGAGAAATCAAAGGTAATGATATTTAGCAGGCAACAAAAGATGAGGAGATGGGTTTTAAAAGGCAGAAGAATAGAACAAGTTCAGTCATTTACCTATTTAGGGCTAGTATTCCAGACAAATGGTAAATGGAATAAGCATGTAAAAGCCAGAGCTCAGAAGGCTGTGGCTCGGATGGCCCAATTAAACAAACTTATTTTAGAGAAAACTCCATCTTCATTAACCCCAGTGCTAAAGGTCTTTCAAGTGAAAATTGAACCAATACTTACCTATGGGGCAGAAATATGGAGATCAGTTAAGCTGCCTGGGCAGGAAATTCCTCAAAATAAGTTCCTGAGGAAAATTTTACCAGTGTCCCCGGGAACCCCAGCATGCATAGTAAGGGCAGAAATGGGAGTCCATTTGATCGGCACTAGGGCCATGCTGAAGACTGTTTATTATTGGCTGAGAATATCCAAGATGGAAGAAGGGAGGTTACCTAAGCTAGTGCTAATGGATCAGATTGTTTCAAGTAACAAAAATAATCAGTTATCAAGAGTTTTGAAGCGAGTATTTAGCTTTGGTATTCCGTTAAACTGGCAGCAGTATGATCATAGGCAGATTCGATCTTGGATTGCACAGAGATTTAAGGACATAAGTGCACAATTGGACATCGCACAGTAGACAGTAGCAAAAGTTTGCCCCTGGTTATCGGCTAATAAACAAATTTTTAAAATAGAAAAATATTTAACCTTGCCTTTATATCCCATCATAAGGAGATTTTTTACCAAATTGAGATTGGACCAACTTCAAACAAACATACTTTGGGGCAGATATAGGGGGATTCCTGTAAGTGAAAGAGTCTGTTTATGTGGGATGGGGGAAGTTGAAACAATGTCCCATGTAATTTTTGATTGCCCCCTGTATTCAGATTTGAGGGAACATCAGTTGGGCAGGATCTTTTATAACTAGTACCCCTGTGTCTAAAGAGCGCTTCTTGTATCATTGTTTGTTAGGCTCTAATTTGCAGTTGGTGAAATGGATTGCCAAATATGCTGTAAAGTTGATGGAAATAAGAACAAAGTTTGTGCAGCAGAGTGTAGTAGATTGTAGGAAAGATCGCTTGATTTAAAAATGTGATTTTAAAAGTAGTTTTAAGACTGTTTAGGGTAGACGCAGGGGTGACATTGTAATAAAATTTTAAGCATATTTAACCTGTATCTTTTTTTTTTTATTGAAAAGTTTTACAATACATTTTATTTTTAACAGAACAAAACAAAACCCCTCACAACCCCCTCCCCCCTCCCAACCCTCCCCAACGCCTCCCTCCCTTCCCCCTCCCCCCTCCCTGACTTCCCAGAGCTAAATACGGGGTATAAAAATACAAACAATCATAATCTACCATATGCAAACAACAATAAACTATTAAATCTATCGCACTGTAACTCTTATAAAATAACTACAAGCAATATAAATATCACATCAATACTTATTCAAATGCTAAATGAAACTTTTTAGTCCCATATTTATTCTGAATATAATCAATCCATTTTTTCCACTCCACGATATATCTCTGTTGCGAAAGGTCTTTCAAATACACTGAAATCTTTGACATTTCCGCCAGGTTGGAAACTTTTAAAGTTCATTCTTTTATAGTCGGCAGTTCTTCCTTCTTCCAATATTGCCCTACTAAAAGTCTTGCTGCCGTAATTAAATTCAACATCAACTTAGCGTCCACAACAGTAGTATCAGTAATAATACCCAATAAAAACAATTGCGGACAAAACTTTATCCTTTTCTTAAATATCTTTTGCATGTTCCACCAGATTCTAATCCAAAAAGCTTTAACCTTTTTGCAGGTCCACCATATATGTTGCATCTTCACCACCACACCTCCAACATTTAGGCTGACAGTTCGGATACATACTTGCTAATTTTTTAGGATCTAAGTGCCACCTATAAAACATTTTATAAAAATTCTCTCTTAGGTTTTGAGCTTGCGTAAATCTTACATTTCTTACCCAAATCTTTTCCCAAGTATCCATTGTAATAACTTCTTGGAAATTCTGAGCCCACTTTATTATACAATCTTTAACAAGTTCTGTCTCTGAATCAATTTCTATCAATGCAAGATATATCCTTTTAATATGTGCTTGACCTTGATCTCTAATTTGCTTTACCAAATTTTCATCAATCATTGAAAAACCAGTTTTCTGGTCTTCCTTCCACCTGGCCTGTAACTGCCCATACTGAAACCAAGTTTGTACAATCTTTTCTTCTCTTAAAATATTATATGGCTTTAGTTGCCATACATTCCTTTCCAAACTTAAAATTTCCATATATGTAATCACATCATGTTTGAACCCAACACTTATATTTTCTATTGCATGTTTCGGTATTGCCCATATAGGTATCTTATAATTTAACTTATGTCTATACTTTTCCCAAACTCGCAACAGAGCATATCTTAAAATATGCACCTTGAACACCTTATCCATCTTCTTATCATACAATAAATATGCATGCCAACCAAATAACAAACCATGACCTTCAAGATTTAATAATCTCACTTGTGTTAAATTAATCCAATCACTTATCACTGACAAGGCAGCAGCTTCATAATATAATTTAAAATTAGGCATTTTAAGACCACCTCTCTCACGCGTATCCTGCATAATCTTAAATTTAACTCGTGGCCTTTTCCCTGCCCAGACAAATTTATTAATACCCTTTTGCCATTCCTCCAAATTTGAATCCTTTTTAAGACTAGGTATCATTTGAAATAAAAATAAAAATTTTGGCAAAACATTCATTTTCACTGCTGCAATACTTCCCAATAAAGATAATTGTAATTTTTTCCAACTATCCAATTCTTTTTGAACTTTTGCCCATAACTTTTCATAATTATTTTTATATAACTTTACATTTGAGGGTGACAAATATATCCCCAAATATTTAACCCTTTTAACAATTTCAAATCCTGTTAGCTCTTCTAAAACAGCCTTTTGTGGTACTGTCATATTCTTAGACAACATTTTAGTTTTTTGTACGTTAACCTTAAACCCAGAAACTTTCCCATATTGCGTTATTATCTCCATCAGTTCTACAACTGAGTCTTCAGGCTGAGTCACCGTAACAACCAAATCATCTGCGAATGCCCTCAGTCTATAATCCTGATCTCTTATTTGAATTCCCCTAATTTTTTCCTAGTCCCGTATTTTAATCAATAATATCTCCAATGTCAAAACAAATAGTAAAGGTGACAACGGGCACTCCTGCCTCGTGCCCTTTTCAATGTTACATTCTTCCATCAAACTATTATTAACTATTATACGGGCTGTTTGCTTTTGATATAATGCCCTAATTGGTTGTAAAAATTTATTCACAAAATTCATTTTATCTAATACTTTCAACAAAAATTGCCAATCTAATTGATCAAAGGCTTTTTCAGCATTCAAAAAGATCAACGCTGCAGGGATCTGATTGTTACTTTCCAGAAATTCCAACAAATCAACTATATGCCTCACATTGTTCTTCATTTGTCTACCACTTATAAACCCAGTTTGATCACCATGAATTACTTGTTGCAGTACCCTCATTAATCTATTAGCTAAAACCTTAGCAAATATCTTGTAGTCCGTATTCAAAAGTGATATTGGCCTATAATTTTTTGCTTGGGTGAGATCCTGATCTTCCTTCGGAATCAAAGAAACAAAAGCAGTTTCCCAGGACGGGGGCACCCCTCCTCCCTTTTGAATTGTCTGAAACAATTCCCTTAATGGCTTTACCCTCTCTAACTGTAAATTTTTATAATACACAGCAGTCAAAACGTCAGTACCTGGAGCCTTACCCACTTTCAATTGTTTAATTGCTGAAAAAATTTCTTCCTCAGTTACCAATTGATTCATCTCTTCCTTTTGTTCTTGTGTAAGAACAGGAATATTAGCATTCATCAGATATACAGCAATATCTGCCTCACTAATCTTATCTCTAGCATATAACTTAGAGTAAAAATCAACAAAAGTCTTCTTAATAAGATTCTGCTGATACACTACCTTACCCTTATGTTCTATTCTATCTATATTAGAAGCCCTTTGCTTCTTCCTTAACAAATAAGCTAACCATCTACCTGGTTTATTGGCATTGCAAAAAGTATTATGTCTAGCATACCATATGTTAGTTGCCACTTGATCAGCCATCAACTTGTCAAACTGTCCCCTTAATAAATTAATTACCTTTTTAATCTTCACATCCGATAGATTCAAAATTAAGGCCTTTTCTTTTTCCCTAATTTCATTCTCTAATTCCTTCCTCCTGAATTCCAGATTACGTCTATATTTGTTATTCAGATATATTAATACACCTCTCGTATAAGCTTTACTAGCATCCCAAACCATTTCAATAGAAGTACCTTTATGCATGTTAATTTTAAAAAATTCCTTCATCTGTTTTTTACATTCTTCCACATTTTCCTGATTTTTAAACAGGTTCTCGTTTAGACGCCAATATTTGAAAGACCAATCGCAACAGAGATACATTGTGGAATGGAGGAGATGGATTGATTATATTCAGAATAAATATGGGACTAAAAAGTTTCATTTAGCCTTTGAATAAGTAGTGGATCTATATGATGTATAATTAGTTAGTAGTTATTTTACTAAGAGTTAAAGTGCGATAGAATTTAATGTTTTATTGTTGTTAGCATATTTTAGATTATGTTTGTTTGTATTTTTAAACCCTGTATTCAGCTCTGGGAAGTCGGGGAGGGGGGAGGGGTGGGCAGGGAGGGGTTGGGGAGAGGGGAGGGGGAGGAGGTGGGGTTTTTTGTATTCGAAAATGTATTTTAAAATTTTTCAATAAAAAAAAAAATCAACAGTGCGGTGCTGCAAAGCATAAGTGGGGATCTCTTTGGACACAGGTGGGGAGGCCTGGCCTCTGTGCTAAGACATCTTCCACCACCGCACCATGGCATTCGGAAGACATATCCAATGGGCTCAGTGCTCTTTGACATTTTCACAAATGACTTAGCTGAGGGGATGGAATTAAAATTAGAGAGTGACACAAAAATGGGGATGAGGGAAATGTCATTGCCAACATCTTAGAAAACTGGCTCAAAGTTCAAAAGAATTCTGATATACTTGGATGTTGGGCCATATGCAGTAAAATACTGTACAATGGCAAATAATGTAACGTTCCACATGTAAGTAGGAAAAACAGTTGCACAAGTAGAAGACAGGTGGTGCCTGGCCCAGTGGTGATACTTCAGAAAGATCTTGGCATATTGGTGGACCACAGATTAATAATGAGCCATCAGTGTGCTGCAGCTGCCAAAAGAGCTATTACAATCCAGGGCTGCATCAATGGAGGTATGGTAATGGATCACAGGAACGGACACTTATGCTCTATGCTACGTGGATCAGACTGACCCTGGGATACTGGGTCCAGCTGTTCTTGCCACAAAACAAAAGGGCTCTGAGGAACTGGGAAGAATATAGAGAAGATGGTGAGGGGCTCAGAGGCTAAATCTTCTAAAGAGCACTTGCAATTTAATTGGATCTGATTACCCTAAAAAACAGAAAACCATGGAGAGCATTTCTCCATTTCTCGATATTTCCAATTCTTGAAGACCAGGAAAAGACTTGGAAGTCCTTGAGGGTTAGGAGAAAAATCATGAAAACCTTTTCAAAGATCCAAACTTGAAAGAATGAGCGATTTTTTGACCATGAGAGTCCCATGAGAGCCTTCATCCTGGAGTCATGAGGATTTTCACAGGGCCATCTCCCTGGAGTATCCAGGGACGTTTATCTTCCTAGGCCAGGGGTTGGCAACTGGAAAAAGCAAAAAAGCCACTTGGAACTGGTTCCATCACACACACAAAAAGTGTGCACGCGAGCCACAAAAAGTGTGCACGCGTGCGTCCACACACGCGCATATGCAAAAAACAAAACATTTTGCGCATGCACAAAACGGGAGGCACCTGCGCGGCGACGGGTCTCGCTGGTGATGGGCACTGGGTTGCAGCGCCTTCAGCCTGGGCACTGCTGGAGCCACCCCAGGACCTCCAAACTGCCGCCCGTTCGGGGAGGTGCGCGCGCCTTTGGAGAGATGTGCGCGCACCTCCACCCAAATGGGCGGCAGTGCCACCCGTTTGCAGATGTGCTGCTGCCACTTTGGAAAGCTGCTGCGGCCCGTTTACCGAGGAAGGCAGTAGCTTTGCAAACGGGCTGCGGCAGCTTTCCAAACGGGCAGCGCCACTGCCCGTTCGGAGAGGTGCATGCGCACCTCCGCCTGTTTGGAGAGGTGCACATGCACCTCTCCAAATGGGCGGCGCCACTCCCCATTTGGAGAGGTGCGTGCGCACCACTGCCCATTCGGAGAGGTGCACGTGCACCGGGTGACTGGGAGATGCAGGAGAGGGCTTAAAGAGCCGCATGTGGCTCTGGACCCGCGGGTTGCCGACCTGTGTCCTAGGCTCTTGTGCCTGTGTCTCTAGTCCAGGTGGTTAGGTATAGATTCTCTGTGTTTGGATTCTTCAATAAGTTGCAGGATTGTGGGGGGTTTTTGTCCAAGAGCCTATGGTAATCTTTTCAATTCAAGCATCCACTTACATTTATCTCCAAAGATGAAATTTATTTCACTGATTCTCTAAGTTCAGGGACACTGATACTGAATCTATTTTGCAACACTCGATTCTTGCATTTGAGATTTGAAAGCAAAATAAATATTCAACTATTTTTTATTTTACTGTAGAAAATTTAATACAACTTCAAAATTTAATTACATTCTGTCATTTGTATAAGTTCAAATACTTATTTTTACAGTAAGTATAAAGATAATAAAAATAAAAGTAACAATTTAGTTTTATATGTGAATTTTGATTTTAATTTTACTTCATTTTCAGATATTTTAAAAACTTAAAATATTTTGGTAAGTCTAAAAGTCAACAGGCTGGATTAGAAGTCTTGCAAAATTTTATTTTATTTATTTATTAATCAGATTTATATAGCCACTCATCTCACAAGTGATTCTGGGCATTGCACAGAATCTTTTCAATGAAATGAAATATCCTTAATAAAAATATAAATTAAAAACCATCATTTTTTTTCCAAGTCTAAACCCAAATTAAAAACAAAGGTCCCACATTCTAACTGCAATAAGAATAGTGTTAAATAGCAGGTTCTTTGGCACAGGAATGATGACGCTGAACGGAGTATAGGATAACTCATAGTTTATTTCGTGTTGTGACTGTACTGGGGAAATGGCTGCAACTAGCCACAATATATAGTCTAGCCCCTAGGCAGCAGCCAATAGGTTTGAATCAACCATTGCCGCCTGGAGATAGCCAACTGCAGCACAGGAGACTTGTAGTCTGGGTTGCTGGAGAGCCGTTAGCTGCTCCAGCAACCCATGTGGTATTCCCTCAAAAAGCCCAGTACATAACGAATAGAATTAATGAAAAACTTATCCAGCCTTGCTCAATTTATCACTGCAGACTCAGACAGAGAAAATTATATAATAGTTTGATTTTTAAAAAAGATTTCAGTTTTCTTCCATCTTCCTATTTAATTTCAGCAAATAAAATATAGGCTACCAAAAAAATGAGAGAAATGCAGGGACATGAATTAGAATCAATGTGAACATCAATTGACCATGTAGGCGCTGGCAAATCTGCTGCCTCTTCCCAAGGCGGCGCTCAGCCGGGACTTTCCACAGCCTGGGAACACCAAGCTGCAGCACTCGCCCTCTGGGCCGCTGCGGAGGGAGGCCCCGGGAAAGGGCTTTCCCTTGCAGGTCTTCATGTTGGGACAGCTCACCAGCCATGAGGCAGGAACAGCAGCTGGGCCCGTGCGAGGAAGCCAAAGCACACTGAGGAAGGCTGCTTAGGAGTGGTGGCGGCGGCGGATAGATGGATGCCCTTCCTTGCGCTGACATCAGTGTGGAAGGGTCACGTGCTGAAGCGAGGCCGGAAACCACAGGCCTCTTTGACAGGAATGATTTTCTTTCCTCAGGGACTTAAAGGGGGCTGCGGAATCCTCCCCCTCTACATCCGATCCAGGCAGGCCTGCGGGCTGGGGCCTGTGGACCCACTCGCACTTTCTGCCCTCAGACCGGCTCTGGCTGCCTCTGTTTGAGTCAGGCCCAGGTCTGCTGGGGCTCCAGCGATGCTAGAGAACTCTGGGTGAAAACTGAAAACAGAGAGGATGGAAAAATTAATAAGGGGGAAAGCTGCCATCCTATTGCTGGGTTTTGTTCTTTTTTAAAATAAAAATCCATCAAGATTTCCTTAAAAACAGGCATGCTTTGCATTCCATTTAGTCAACAAAAACTTATGGCATTTTCTCTGCCATAAGATGCTGATTTAAACAGTTTTGCCTTTTAGATAGGAAAAATGTCTTGCCATTTAAAGCTTTTGTTCCATGGGCAGACTGTGTGTGTAGAAAGCCATGAAACGAGCTGCGTTCATGTGTGTGTGCATAATAGTGTCCACAATTTTTTCTCCTCAGTGATTGCTTCATGAGAAAGGTTTTATCCAAATCACAACGCTGCTGAAATGTGCGCACTGGGCAGGGGGAACTTAGCAAGTTGGTATCAGAGCATCAAAGTGTCAGACCAGACTCTCCGTAGGGGGGCTCAGCCCTCGGCTCCCTCCGTCACCATGGCAACCTGTGGAAGAAAGTGATTGCCGTCTTTCAACTCCCTATCAGAAGCTGAGCCAGCAGGGGGCTTGCAGTCACGCAGATCCAAAAGACAAGGGAAAATGGCATTTACTGAGGGCCGCAAGCACAGCAAAAATGCCTTTGGAGAATCCAGCCCATCTCTCAGCAAAGTTTTCCGTTGCTGGAGACAAACTTTCTGGACTGCAGTTCTCATCCTCCCCCACCCTTGCCAACTTTCTCTGGAGAAGCCAGGTCTTTCGCAAGGGCTATGTGCCTTCAAGAGCGCTCACCAAGGGCTGGTCGGAACAGGAAGGCCCCACTTTGCAATGGCTGCCCAGGAGCTGTTGCTTTGCTCAGGCCTCTCTCCTTTCCTTTATTACACTGGCTTCAGCTCAGCTGTGCAGCCCAAATGCTGCCAATGCAGTCAGCTGTTGGGTCTGAATGAAGCCCTTCCTAGTGAATAGAATAGAATAGAATAGAATAGAATAGAATAGAATAGAATAGAACTGGAAGGGACCTTGGAGGTCTTCTAGTCCAGCTCGCTGCTTGAGCAAAAAAACCCTAAATACCAATTCAGACAAATGGTTGACCAGTCTCTTCTTAAAAACGTCCAGTGTTGGAGCATTCACAACTTCTGAAGGCAAATTTTGACCTTCCTTCCTTCCTTCCTTCCTTCCTTCCTTCCTTCCTTCCTTCCT
>JAKJMR010000204.1:459387-472756 GCA_024449315.1 Daboia siamensis | reverse complement strand
CTTCCTTCCTTCCTTCCTTCCTTCCTTCCTTCCTTCCTTCCTTCCTTTCTTTCTTTCTCTTTCTTTCTTTCTTTCTTTCTTTCTTTCTTTCTTTCTTTCTTTCTTTCTTTTTTTTCATATTTCATACTTCTTAACCATCCATTTCCCTCAGAGAGGGGCTTTGGGCAGTATATAATTTAATCAATAAAATTAAGCATTAAATCTGGAATAATTTAAGATTTTTTTCAAAAAAAATATAGAACACCAATATAAAATTTCAAAAGATGGAGAGTTCTAAGATGGGGAGGCTAGGAGTTGTTGATATTGGGATGGAGGATCTCATGGGGCTAGCAGCCCCATGGCTGTGTGGGTCCATGTGTCCCGCACACAAGGCTGCACAATTTTGACCTCCTTGTGGAAGGCCAAGTGATTTGGGGCTTTGGCCAGGCTGTTCCACAATGCAAGAGATTAAATAGCCCTCTCTCAACAGAGAGGGAGGGATACAACATCATCTTATCTACAATCAAGAGCACAGTCCTTTCAACAGTTCCAAGAAGACTTCCCACCCATTTGTACTACTCAGGTGACCATGGTGACACAGATAAGCCTCCAGGGGCTTCAACGATTCACTAAAAGGATGCAAGAAGTATAAATCTTGCCATTCCACACCATCCAGGCAGAGCTGAAGAAACTTACTGGATGAGAAGAGAAACATCTTCCAAGAAACACAAGGAAGTCTAGTTGCCTCATGAAGAAAGCCCCTTTGGGACAACCATGACTTAGAATCTCCATAGATGAAAAGAACAAGTACAAAAAATGGAAAGAGGGACCATGACTACGGCAGAATATCAGCAGACAGTCCAAATCTGCAAAGATGAAGTCAGGAAAGCAAAGCTCAGAATAAACAAAACCTTGTAACAAAAGTCAAAGATAATTTTAAAAAAGTTTCTTTCAACATAAATAACAAGAAAAAAAGTCAAGGAAACAGCCCCCTAAAAAGCAAAGATGGCAAGGAAGTAACAGGCTCATTAACTCATTCCTTGTCTCAATCTTCACGCAAAAAGAACCTATAGCCGAACCTACCAAAAACACAACCATAAAAGACAGACTAAAAATTAAAATTAAAATACACAACAAAATGGTAAGAAAACACCTGTCTGATTTTGATGAATATAAATCACCAGGACCTGATGGGGAGAAAGCAGAGATGCTTAACTCATACTTTGCATCAGTCTTCACACAAAAAGTAATTATAGCCTAACATGCCAAAAAAACCACTGCAAAAGACAAATTAGAAACAAAAATTAAAATAAGCAAGAAAATGATAAGACCACCTATCCGACCTTGACGAATATAAATCACCAAGGCCTGACAAATGTTATCTCAGAATCATTGCACACATCTTTCAAAAATCCTGGACCACCGGGGAAGTACCTAAGGATTGAAAAAGACTGATGTGGTTCCCATCTTCAAGAAAGCAGGAAAAATGGATCCAGGAAACTACACACCAATCAGTTTAACCTAAATACCTGGGAAGATCCTGGAAAAGACAATCAAAAAACAGATGTGCGAATAACTAGAAGCAAACAAAGTCATAACTAGTAGCCAGCACAGGTTTGTTAAAAACAGATCATGCCAAACCAATCTTATTTCATTCTTTGACAAAGTGACTAAATTAATAGACCAGTGAAATGCTGTGAACGTAGTATACCTAGACTTCAGCAAGGCATTCGATAAAGTAGTCCACAACCTACTTCTTGATAAACTAGAAAAATGTGTGATAGGCAGCACCGCAACCAGATGGATTTGTAACTGGCTGACAGACCACACTAAATGAGTTGTCCTTAATGATATTCCATCCACATGGAGGGAAGTAAGCAGTGGGGTACCACAAGGTTCTGTCTTAGGCCTAGTACTCTTCAATATCATCCTAAATAGACTTAGATGAGGGAACAGAAGGGAAACTCATCAATTTTGTAGGTGACACTAAGCTGGCAGGAATAGCCAACACCCCAGAAGACAAGCTCAGGATCCAAAAAGATCTTGATAGACTGGAACAACAGGCCCTATCCAATAACATGAAATTTAATGTGGAGAAAAGCAAGGTTTTACACTTAGGCAGGGAAAACCAAAGGTACAAGTATAGATTTGGTAAAATTTGGCTCAAAAACAGTAACTGTGAGAGGGACCTTGGAATCCTATTGGATCAACTCTTAAATATGAGCCAGCAGTGTGCAGCAGCAGCCAAAAAGGCTAATACAATTCTTGGTTTTCTATAATCAGAGGCATAGAATCAAAATCACATGAGGTATTAATACTGCTTTATAAAGTCCTTATTTTCCTGGGCTCCAAAATCACTGCAGATGGGGACTACAGCCAAGAAATTAAAAGATGCTTGCTCCTGGGGAGCAAAGCTATGGCAAATTTAGACAGCACACTAAAAAGCAGAGACATCACCCTGCCAACAAAAGTGCGTATAGTCAAGCCCATGGTTTTCCCAGTTGCAATGTATGGCTGTGAAAGTTGGACCATAAGAAAGGCTGAGCACCAAAAAATAGAGGCCTTTGAACTCTGGTGCTGGAGAAGAGTCCTGCGAGTCCCTTGGACTGCAAGGCATTCAAATCGGTCAGTCCTAGAGGAGATCAACCCTGACTGCTCTTTAGAAGGCCAGATCCTGAAGTTGAAACTCAAATACTTTGGCCACCTAATGAGAAGGAAGGACTCACTGGAGAAGAGCCTCATGCTGGGAAAGATAGAGGGCAATAGAAGAAGGGGAAGACAGAGAATGAGGTGGCTGGATGGAGTCACTGAAGCAGGAGGCGTGAGCTTAGATGGACTCCAGAAGATGGTGGAGGACAGGAAGGCCTGGAGGAACGTTGTCCATAGGGTCGCGATGGGTTGGACATGACTTCGCAACTAACAACAACAAAGCCTTTAGTAAGGCCACATCTGAAAAACTGCATCCAGTTTTGGTCACCACATTATAAAAAGATGTTGAGGCTTTGGAAAAAGTGCAAAGAAGAGCAATTAGGATGATTAAAAGCCTGGAGACTAAAACATAAGAACGGTTGCAGGATTTGGGCATGGCCAATCTAGAGAAAAGAAGGACTGGAGGTGGACATGCTAGCAGTATTCCAATGTTGAGGGCCTGCCACAAAGAAAAGGGGGTGAATTTATTTTCCAAAGAACCAGAAGGCAAGACAAGAAACAATGGAGGAAACTAATCAAGGAAAGAAGCAACCTGGAATTAAGGAGAAACCTCCAAACAGTGAGGATAATCAACCAATGGAATAGCTCACCTTCAGAAATCATGGGCGCTCCATCACTGGAGATTTTTAAGAAGAGACTGGACAGCCACTTGTTTGAAATGGTATAGGGCAGTGATGGCAAACCTTTTAGAGATCGAGTGTCCAAACTGCAACCCAAAGCCCACTTAGGTATCGTTGGGTGCTGGGTGGGCATGGCCCATTGGGTGGGTGTGGCCCATTGGGTGGGTGTGGCCCATTGGGTGGGCATGGCTGCGGTGGTAACAGCAGACTGGGTGGGACTAAAAAGTTCAATCAATCCCAACTTTTTCAGATCTTTTTTTTTCCTGCGAGAAGTTGAAATTGATTGAAACTTTTTTTTTTTGCACATGGCGGTGGAGGCCTAAAGCGAAAAGGTTTTATAAAACCCAGCTGAAGGCCTGGGACTGGGGTGATGGTGCACGTGCACACAGAGAGGGTTCTGCGTGCCACCTGTGGCACCTGCGCCATAGGTTTGCCACCACAGGTATAGGGTCTCCTGCTTGAGCAGGGGGCTGGACTAAAAGATCTCCAAGGTCTCTTCCAACTCTATTCTGATTGAAGCCAATGAGAGGTCAAGGAGAGCAAGGAGGGATGCTCTTCCCCCATGTCCTTCCCACCAGAGATCATCCATGAGTGTGGCCAATGCTGTTTCAGTCCCATCTCTAGGCCTGAAATGTAATTGAAAGGGGTCCAGATAAGTCATTTCCTGCAGGGTCCTCTGGATCCCCAGTGCCACCACTTTTTCAACCACCTTTTCTAGAAAGTGGGAAACTGGACAAAGATGTCCAGAATGGTGGGGTCCAATGTTGGCTCCTTGAGTACAGGCACACCACTACCTCTTTGAAGCTACCTGGAAATACCCCCTTTTATAAAGACTAAATTACCATTGCTTGGACCCACCCGCATGTCATCTCTCAAGAGGCCTTAATCAGCCAGGAAGGGCACAGATCTAATACACAGGTGGTGAGCTTTGCACTCCTCAGGATGCTGCCCGCTTCCTCAGGTCCAACAGGCTTTTCCCAGGTAACTAGGTCTGTCCCCTGAGTGTCCCCATAGGACTTGCACTGTGCTTGGTGTCCAACTGTGAACAACTTCAAGTGACTTTATCCTCTAATTTCCTTGAAAAATCCTCCACGTAGCCCTGGAAATGGATCTGAGGGGCACCCTTCCCAAGAAGAGGGTTGGAGCGTGCCACCGGTAGTAAGTATGGGGGCCATGTCCCCTATGTAGGGCCCACACTCTGTCTCCTGCTGCAATGCCTCCTGCCTGTCATCATCTGGATGTTATAACCTGTTCCTGAGGCCCCACAGGGTCCACAATCTCCAACTCTGGTCTTCCAGTTCTTTTACCATCATAACACACCATCAAACACTTCACATCAAGGTGAGGATGGGGTAGGGTCTACAGCATTCCAGCACTCAGTCTCGGTGCAATGAAGCCCCAATCACCAATACCCTCCGTCCAACTCTGGTCCGTCACCACTGGTGGGAGGGTATTCCACTCATTGCTCCCCATGACAAACTGCATGAAAAATTCTTTGATGTCCCCAGGAATTGATCACATTTGAAAAGTATCATTGTGTCTTTAATCCCATCATGTCCAGCTTGGGTGGCCATACACAGATACCAACCATTAGCCTCCTGGTAATGGAAGTGGCTCATCTCAAGTGACTTTATATTTCATTCCTAACTCCCTATCTCTGCAAACCTAAATCTCACTCCCTTACTGGATTCTGCCATTCCCAAGGAGGGGAAGAGAAGATGTTAATTGGCTATCCCTATCCATTAGATGCAAGGTTGTTTATTCAGCCTGCCTGGGGGCCATCACAAAAGACCAGGGAAGAATCATTTTGAACTAAGAAGAACAAAGAAAAAGGGAGGGGGGAATTCTGGTTTGTATCTCCGAGGAATGTGAAGGGGGGAAAGTAATAATGTTGCAAATGTACTGATGTTTCTCTTTTCCCACCAGGAGTTTTGACACCTGAAACTTCACTGATCCAGTACTGACCAAATGGACTGAGGGGAGGGGTTTTTACTCGGGGACACTTTAAAAGTATCAATCTGTGAGACAGTTTCCAGATCCTGTCTAGATTATCCACTGTCACCATGTTTTAGTAAAAGTTCCTGTTTGGACAATCCTGTCTCCAAGCGTTTTTCTTTCCTAAGATGTGGATTGGGGTGGGTTCTGACAGGTTCCTCCAAGCTCAGACTGGTAGATTGATTTAGAAGAAGGTTCCAAAACTCAGCCCAAGAACTCAGCAAAGATTTGGCTCTCCAATTTCAAGCCCCAAAGAATGAAATGGGGCTGGGAAGGTTCTACATTCTTCTTCCTGCACTCTTTGATGTTAAAAAAGGCCAGCCTTCTGGCAGATGAGGGGCCAGGCCATGCTTCTCAATTATTTTATTTGTTTGTTTCGATTTATATACTGCCCTTTCCCGAGGGACTCAGGGCGGTTTACAGAGCAAATTAAAAGAGTGCAATGTACAAATTAAAATAAAATTAAATTAATAGCCCCAAAACAGTTTAAAATTTAAAACCTTAAAACCCCTCAGTCCAGGCCGGCTAACTCAAATAGCCAAGTTTTTAGGTCCCGACGAAACAAGCGAAGGTCGGGAGTGATCTGGAGTTCCACAGGCAGTTGATTCCATAGGGCAGGTGCGCCCACCGAGAACGCTCTCCCCTTGGGGATCAACTGCCGGCACTCCCTGACCAGCGGGACCCTGAGAAGGCCCTCCGAATGGGAGCGCACAGGACGATGGGAAGTGGATGCTGGCAGCAGGTGCTCCCTAAGATAATCCGGACCCATGCCATTTAGGGCTTTATAGGTCATCACCAGCACCTTGAATCTCACCTGGAGGGCAACTGGAAGCCAATGCAGCTCGTGGAGAAGAGGCGTTACATGAGAGTATTGGGAGACCCCCATCACAACTCGCGCAGCTGCATTCTGCACCAGCTGAAGCCTCCGAGTGGTCCTCAAGGGCAGCCCCATGTAGACAGCATTGCAGTAGTCTATCCGGGAGGTCACAAGCACAAGAGTGACTGTGCATAGGGCATCTCGGTCTAGATAGGGCTGTAACTGGCGCACCAGGCGAACCTGGGCAAAAGCCCCCCTGGCCACGGCTCCTATATGATCTTCCAAACTGAGCCATGAGTCCAGGAGGACGCCCATGTTGCGGGCCCTATCTATGGGGGGTAACACCTCACCCCCCATAGTTAGCGATGGAATAGACTGGTTGATCCGAGATGCCGGTATGCACAGCCACTCAGTCTTGGCAGGATTGAGTCGAAGCCTGTTTCTCCCCATCCAAACCTGGACCACTTCCAGGCAATGGGACATCACGTCGAGGGCATCACTAGGTTGGTTTGGAGTGCAAAGAAAAAGCTGAGTATCATCAGTGTACTGATGATACCCCACCCCGAAACCACTAATGAGCTTACCCAGCAGCTTCATATAGATGTTGAACAAGAGGAGAGAGAGGACCGAACCCTGAGGGATTCCACAAATGAGAGGCCTTGGGGCGGACCTCTGCCCTCCCGTCAACACCGACTGCGAGCAGCCCAGGAGGTAGGAGGAGAACCACTGTAGAACAGTGCCACCCACTCCCAACCCCGAGATGCTGCAGTAGGATACCATGGTCAATGGTATCAAAAGCCGCTGAGAGGTCTAATAGGACTAGGACAGAGGAACAACCCCTGTCCCGAGCCCGCCAGAGATCATTCACCAGCGCCACCAATGCCATCTCCGTGCTGTACCTGGCCCTAAAGTCTGATTGGTCCGGGTCCAGATAATCAGCTTCCTCCAGGAAGAGAGGGAGCTGATGCGCCACCACGCTCTCAACAACTTTCGCAAGAAAGCGAAGGTTGGAGACTGGACGATAGTTGTTCAAAATAACCGGGTCCAGGGTAGGCTTCTTGAGGAGGGGCCTCACCACTGCCTCCTTCAAGGCGGCAGGGAAGGTACCCTCCCTCAAAGAAGCAGTTATTACTGCCTGGAGCCAGCCTCGTGTCCCCTCCTGAGCTGCATACACAAGCCAGGAGGGGCACAGGTCCAATAAACACATGGTGGAACTCAGTCTCCTCATGATCCTGTCCACCTCTTCTGGGGTCACAGGATCGAATTCATTCCAGATAACATTCCCAGGACCGCTCAACTCCCCCCCGTCAGTCTCTGCCCAGTCAGAATCCAAACCAGCCCGAATCTGAGCCATTTTATCCATCAGATGCTGGCTAAACTCCTTGGCCCGCCCCTGCAAGGGCTCCTCCCTCACCTCCTGATTAAGGAGGGAGTCACCCTGAACAGGGCAGCCAGGCGGTTATCTGTGGACGCGATGAGGGCAGCGAAGTAGTTAGACTTCGCCGCCACCATCGCCGCAAGATAAGACCTCGTAGAGGTTCTTAACCGCAATCGGTTAGATTCAGACCGGCTGGATCTCCAACAGCTCTCTAGGCCCGATCTCTGACACTTCATCTACCAGAGCTCCATGGAAAACCATGGGGCCCACCGGGATCTGTGCCGGGTCAGGGGTCGCAAGGGTACAACACGGTCGAGCGCCTCGGTGGCCGCCCTTTCGGTGGTCTGCCTTGTTGAGAGTTTGGAAAAAATATCGATACAAGTTGAATTATAAAATTCCTATTTGGGCAATACCTAAACATGCAATAGAAAATATAAATGTGGGATTTAAACATGATATGATAACATATAAAGAAATTCTTAGATTGGAAAAGAATGAATGGCAACTGAAGTCTTTTAATATTTTAAAAGAAGAAAAAATAGTACAAACTTGGTTTCAGTATGGGCAGTTACAGGCTAGATGGAAAGAAGATCAGAAAATTGGTATTTCAATATCAGATGGGAATTTGGTAAAGGAAATTAGAGATCAAAGTCGAGCGTATATAAGAAGGATATATAATGCATTGATAGAAATTGATTCAGAAGCGGAATTGGTTAAGGATTGTATGATAAAATGGGCCCAGAACTTTCAAGAACCAATAATAATGGATACTTAGGAGAAAATATGGGTTAGGAATGTCCAATTCACACAGGCACAAAATTTAAGGGAAAACTTTTACAAAATGTTTTATAGATTGCATTTAGATCCCAAAAAATTAGCATGTATGTATCCAAATTGTCAGCCAAAATGTTGGAGATGTGGTGATGCAACATATTATCATGTATGGTAGACTTGTGAAAAAGTTAAAGCTTTTTGGATTAAAATTTGGTGGAATATGCAGAAGATTTTTAAGAAAAAGATAACATTTTTACCACAATTGTTTTAAAAATGTATTTTAAAACTTTTCAATAAAAAAAAAGTTGGCGAGCCCCCTCCCAGATCATCAAACCACTGTCCAGATAAAAAGACAAGGTCAAGAGTGTGACCCCCTCCATGAGTCAGACCCTGAATTACTTGGGTCAGGTCCATGGCCGTCATGGAGGCCATGAACTCACAAGCCAACTCTGACGACCCTCCCAGGGAAGGCAAGTTAAAGTTGCCCAGAACTATAAGTCTGGGAAACTCAACTGCCAACCCTGAGATGGCATCGAGAAGCTCGGGCAGGGCCGTTGCCACACAGCTGGGCACCAGGTATGTTAGCAACAAGCCCAACTGAACCCCAAGGCCGCACCTCAGGAGGAGTGACTCACTCCCGGCTATCTGTACGACAGCGGCCTCCCGCGGACATAAGGTCTCCCGTATAACCACCGCCACCCCACCGCCCCTGCCCTGAGCCCGTGGCCAGTGAAGCACACGGAAAGCTGGAGGGCAAAGCTCAGTCAGAGGGACACCTCCCTCTGAGCCCAACCAGGTTTCTGTAATGCATGCCAGGTCCACACATTCCTCCTCAATCAGGTCGCGAATGAGGGGAGCCTTGTTCACAATGGATCTGGCATTAAAGTACACTAGCCTGAGCTCAGGGGCCTGGTCCCCCTCACCCCCGGATAAACGGGTACTGACCGGAGGGTCGGAGCATGCCACCGCTTGAAGACAGCGGGGACGTGATCCCAGGTGTTGATATGGCCCTCCGTATAACCGCCTGCTGCCATTCCCAATCGTCATGGGGATTTGAAACCCCACCCCGCTGCTGGGAAAACCAGAGACCCCCAACCCCATCCTGCCGGGAACCATCTCAGGCCTGGACTGACAACCGGTTGGTGGAACACCCCCCAATTCCCACCCAACCCTACCATCCATCTCCCTCCCTAACCCCCTAAAACAACCGGCTAAAAAACATACCAGGGGCCTCTTAATATATTTTCACCAGAGGCCCGTCTATGCCCAATTTTGCTGCCTTTTGAGTAAATGCAGAGGAAGGAGGAAAGATGGAGGAAGAATTACTGGTCTTTCAGGATCATAATTCAAGCAAACGGCCTCAGCTGAACTCACTCTTCTCTGCCTTGTAATGCTCTTTGGAGAAGAGCAACTTTGCCTGCCCAAAAGAGGTCAAGCAATGAGCTTCCTTACTGCTTTTAGGCATAAGAGCCACAATGTCCAGCTCTTCGGATCTCACCAACTGTAGTGAGAGAGAACAGCTGAAAGGAAGCAGGAGAGGCCTGACAAGGAAATCACAGGACATTTCAAAGGGCAAAACTGCATCATCTCTCTGTGATTTTGAAATCTTAATTTTATGTAAATAGTTATAATTTGTAAAGAGTAAATTTCATCTAGACCATATTGCAACTATTGTCCAAGGCCCTCTTGATGTGCTTTTCATCCAACATACTGAACACCCTCTGACACCGAGAGTCCCCAGAGAATCAGTCAGATTCTAATATATAAGATCTAACCCTAGATTTAATCATACACTAAAGGATTGGATTAGATTTTTATCTATATATGGATCTAATTTTCTCTTCTTGGTTTTAATACATTCTAATTACTATTATGCATTCCTGCTTCTGTTCAATGGCCGTGTGGTTGTATTTCACTTGATAAACAAAAGCAGGAAAAACACAGCATTGACCTGGTGGGGGGACTGCTGCTGTTACTGAGCAACACTGCCGGATGTATTTATTGATTCATCAGATTAAGCCAGGCTGTGTTCATGATCCTAATAAAAGAGCCAAATAAAACTGTTAAAACATCAGCTGCAAAACAATCAATCCCGGAAAGGAGTAAAGTTTCACCCAATTGCAGTTTAAAAGGCCGTTGAGAGGACGTGAGAACACAGATGGCAAACAACCCTCCTCATGCTTGTGTCATGGTTTCAACAGAGAGATACAAATAAAGCAGCACTCCGAGGCTTGGAAATTCCTCAAAGAACATGTTTATTAGTTACAAAGTATTGGTACCTTAAAAGTGAAACCAAGTCTGAAGACACACGTAACAATTCCCCAATACAAACTTAAGAAATTTCACCCCTACGGCTATGCAAGCAACTATTTCCCCAATACATCTTCTTGGCTGGCTTTTCACGAAATGCCCACCATGCAGTCTCAGGAGCAGCCGATAACCTTGGTTCCCATGGGACAAAAGTTTATTTAGTCTAGCAAAGCACCTGGCAATCCCCCCTTTGAGGGCCTTTCAATGTGTCAACCAAAATGAATAAGGAAGATGGCCGCAGCCATGCTCATTTTTAAAGTTGACAGCTTGCTTGTGCTTCACTAATATGCAGTAACAGTCTGCCGGGGGACAAAGAGTGGCATGCTTGCAAAACTGAAAGTAGGTGCTGTGCTGTCCCGAGAAGCTGCTTCAAAGTTGCCCAGTCAGAAGAAGGACAGTGTCCTACTTCAAGCCCACATCTTAAGAAAGCAGAACTCTTGGAACTCTTTCTTCCAAGCAGGAACTTTTATTAAGAATAGGAGATAGCAGGCATAATAGACAGGAACTGAGATTTCCCATGCAATGCAGCAGATTATAGTGTCCCCAAGCAGGACCCCACCCCATAGATCGACAACCACCCCCACCCCCATGTGGGATAGCCAATCCCCAAGTGTTAACTCTGTTGTGGGAACCAAGGAGATAATATTGGTGCGTCTCCAGCTCTTCACACCTTTCTCTGGGAGTGTAGAGAAAATCCAGGCACTGAGGTTAGACTGCTATCTCCTCCTTTGTTCTTAATTGACAGTTTAAAAGATAATAGTTCAGAGAGAGAGATAACGCAGGAAATAGGATACAGACCCAATAAACAAAGTAAGGGATTACATTGTAGCAATGGAAGTGAAAGCAATGACCTGCAGGTACACCCCCCCTCCTCCTTGGAAGCATGGCAAAACCCAGGAGAGTTGGAATGAAATAGAAATGAAATGAAATAAAATAGGAATGGGTTTTGACAATGCAGTGGCATTACCAGAGCTTGCTTGAACTGACTGTTAGGGAAACAGCTTGCAAGATTTTAATTAATTACCTGGGGTCTGAAATGAAAGACAGTTAAGGAGGAGAAAGTATAAAGTAGGGATTTTGGTGCATGAGTCTCAGTTCTGGCTATGCATTATTGTAATAAACTTGATCTCTACTCAGTTTGTCCTCATAAGTAGGTTGTGAGGTTAGGCTATGTGATCTATCAGGAGAGTATCTTGAATTGAAGGATTGAATCTTGACTTTCCTGGTCCAAAACAGCCATTCGGGTCATAAAGTAGTGAACAAATGTCATGCAATGAAGAGAATATTAATATTCTCAGGATGAATAGGGCCTTGCTTTCCTTTTATACATGAGCTTGCTTCCTTTTCTGAGTTTTTGACTTAGAGGTTGCTTGATCTTCATCCTTCATTTGGGCCTCAAAGCATACAGAAAGAGTGTCATTGATAGTTCCATTTCTAAAAGGTATTAATATATGTATATGTAGCATGTTTTCCCCCCACTGTTTTTATATTTTTTTACCAAAAGCTTTCCTTTTCTATACACCTCACATGTTTAATTACTAAGCAGAAAAGAGTTAGCCTAATCAGGTTTGGATCAGGAAATCCCTCCTTATCCAGTACTAGAAATACCAGAACAAATGGGGCAGGTACTTCCTTGAATCATGGACAAAAGGCAGAATGCAAGTCTAGTGAACGAACTTCTCCTTCAGTACCAGCAACATTCACAGGTTTCTTTGTGGTCCTTTATCTTGCTCCATCAACTCTAGTTCTACTCAAGAAAGTTCCCCTGACCAGAGAGCACTTTCCAAGCTGACACTCTAATCTCTCTGTGTTCCAGCCCTGTCCGTGTAGTTTCCTTGGTACAAGGGGTTTGCCATTGTCTTCCTCTACATCTCATTTCCTTGTCTTGGGAGGGCTGGCTTCTCTCATGCCTGCAGTCTTATCTGCACATGGATTTCTTTTCCTTCCAACTGTACAGACAGAGATGACCCTGCGAGGATCCTGACATTACTCTCAGAATCACTGGAGCTACTAAGCTACCATCACCTTCTGGTCTTATAGTCCTATCGCAAATCTTATTATAGCTCCCTAAAAAGGCACAACAAAAATGTTCTTGCATCAACTCCAGGATAGATACAGACTTCAATGGATAGTTAGGACTGCAAAAAAAATAATTGCAACCAGCCTGTCTTCCACTGAGGACTGGTATACTGCATGAACCAGAAAGAGGTATGAGAAAATATCTACAGACATCCTGGACATAAATGCATGCCAAAACTACTAGATACAAAGATGATTTTTTCCTCTGTGCTATCACTCTGCTGAATACTTAATTCCCACAGCACTCTCTCATTTCTCATTCTCTCATCTTTCCTAACTTCTCCTATTGGTTTCTTATGATTTATCAATTGTGATTTATTATGATCTATGACCTATTACTTGCTGTTTATATGTACACTGTGAGCTTCTGCAAAGACAAATTCTTTGTGTGTCCAATCATATTTGACTAATAAAGAATTCTATTCTATACCAATAGCGCTTAGACTTATATACCACTTCACAGTGCTTGACAGCCCTCTCTAAGAAGTTTACAAAGTCAGCCTATTGCTCCCCCAACAATCTGGGTCCTCATTTTACCCACCTTGGAAGGATGGAAGGCTAAGTCAACCCTGAGTGGGTGAGAAGCTGCCAAACTGCTGGCAACCAGCAGTCAGCAGAAGTAGCCTGCAATACTGCATTCTAATCACTGTGCCACCAGGGCTATTGTATTGTATTGTATTGTATTGTATTGTATTGTATTGTATTGTA
>JAKJMR010000204.1:372927-414316 GCA_024449315.1 Daboia siamensis | reverse complement strand
CTCAGGTATGAATTAAATCATATCCCTGTTGAATATACAGTAGAGGTGACAAATAGATTTAAGGAATTAGATCTGATAGACAGAGTGCCTGCAGAACTATGGACAGAGGTTCGCGACATTGTACAACAGGTAGCAACCAAAACCATCCCAAAGAAAAAGAAATGCAAGAAAGCAAAATGGCTGTCTGAGGAAGCTTTGCAAATAGCTGAGGAAAGGAGGGAAGCGAAAGGCAAGGGAGAAAAAGAAAGATATGCCCAATTGAATGCAGAATTCCAGAGAATAGCTAGAAGAGATAAGAATGCCTTCTTAAATGAACAGTGCAAAGAAATAGAAGAAAACAATAGAATAGGGAGGACCAGAGATCTTTTCAAGAAAATTAGAGAAATGAAAGGAACGTTTCATGCAAAACTGGGCATGATAAAGGACCAAAATGGCAGGGACCTAACAGAGGCAGAAGAGATTAAGAAGAGGTGGCAAAATTACACAGAAGAACTGTACAAGAATGAGCTTAACATCCCTGATAATCACAGTGAGGTGGTCACTGACCTCGAGCCAGACATCCTAGAATGTGAAGTGAAGTGGGCCTTAGAAAAACTGAGCAACAACAAAGCTAGTGGAGGTGACAGTATTCCAGCTGAGCTATTCAAAATCTTAAAAGACGATGCAGTAAAAGTGCTACACTCAATTTGCCAGCAAATTTGGAAAACTCAACAGTGGCCACAGGATTGGAAAAGATCAGTTTACATTCCAATTCCAAAGAAAGGCAGTGCCAAAGAATGTTCAAACTATTGCACCATTGCACTCATTTCTCATGCTAGTAAAATCATGCTTAAAATCCTACAAGCTAGACTTCAGCAGTATGTGGATCGAGAACTACCAGAAGTACAGGCAGGATTTCGAAGAGGCAGAGGAACTAGAGATCAAATTGCCAACATACGCTGGATCATGGAGAAAGCTAGGGAGTTCCAGAAAAACATCTACTTCTGCTTCATTGACTATGCTAAAACCTTTGATTGTGTGGATCATAACAAACTGTGGCAAGTTCTTAAAGAGATGGGAGTACCAGACCATCTTATTTGTCTCTTGAGAAACCTATATGCGGGTCAAGAAGCAACAGTGAGAACTGGACACGGAACCACTGATTGGTTCAAAATTGGGAAAGGAGTCCGGCAAGGCTGTATACTGTCGCCCTGCCTATTTAACTTATATGCAGAGCACATCATGAGAAAGGCTGGGCTAGATTAATCAAAAGTTGGAATTAAGATTGCCGGAAGAAATATCAACAACCTTAGATACGCAGATGATACCACTCTAATGGCAGAAAGTGAAGAAGAACTAAAGAGCCTCTTGTTGCGGGTGAAGAAGGAGAGTGCAAAACTTGGGTTGAAACTTAACATTAAGAAAACCAAGATCATGGCATCTGGCCCTCTCAATTCCTGGCAAATAGATGGGGAAGAAATGGAGGTAGTGACAGATTTTATTTTCCTGGGCTCCAAGATCACTGCAGATGGGGACTGTAGCCAAGAAATTAAAAGATGCTTGCTCCTCGGGAGAAAAGCCATGGCAAATCTAGACAGCACACTAAAAAGCAGAGACATCACCCTGTCAACAAAAGTACGTATAGTCAAGGCTATGGTCTTCCCAGTTGCAATGTATGGCAGTGAAAGTTGGACCATAAAAAAGGCTGAGCGCCAAAGAATTGAGGCCTTTGAACTATGGTGCTGGAAAAGATTCCTGCGAGTCCCTTGGACTGCAAGGCGATCAAACCGGTCAGTCCTAGAGGAGATCAACCCTGACTGCTCTTTAGAAGGCCAGATCCTGAAGCTAAAACTCAAATACTTTGGCCACCTAATGAGAAAGAAGGACTCACTGGAGAAGAGCCTAATGGTGGGAAAGATCAAGGGCAATAGAAGAAGGGGACGACAGAGAATGAGGTGGCTGGATGGAGTCACTGAAGCAGTAGGTGTGAGCTTGGATGGACTCCAGAGGATGGTGGAGGACAGGAAGGCCTGGAGGAATGTTGTCCATAGGGTCGCGATGGGTTGGACACGACTTCACAGTTAACAACAACAACGAAGATACTTCCAAGTTTCAATTTATTAATTATGAATTTTAGCCCACTTTCCATCAAGAGTCCAAAACAAAACAATAAAATCAAATAACTAAAGACACCAGGTTCACTCAAATACGATCAGGAGAGTGAATTTCTCAGCAAAGCCAGCAACAGGAGGCTCCTTAGATGAGATTGACACCCCTCAAGAGCCAAAAGGCTTTGCTGCAAGGGGCTTCTTGAGGTAAATTGTGACTGAGCAAGGAGTCTGCTTAGGGGGCTAAGAGGTGGCATGTTGTGTTCGCGGCAGGTTCCCGGTAAGAAGGAGGACAGCAGGCTTCAACTCAAACAGCTGTTTATTTGCCTCACAGGAACGAACAAGCAAGTGACACTTCCCCCCTTATATAAGGACGCCAGCGTGTCTCTAGCCAATCCCCATCCTAGGATACTTCACGCCATTTTGGGTCCTTCCAATCCGCGCGGACCATGTGCGCAGCTGTCAAACTCAGCTGTCAATTGTAGCCGCGTGTGGAGCTGTCATCGGAAACTGTGTGTGCGGCTGTCAGCTGTCAAAAGGGAGCTGTCAAGCGTTTCTTATATAGAACAGTGTTAATATTCACATACACTACATCCCTTCCCCCCAATAAGTAACAGTAACAGTTAACTATTTACATTGTTTGTGTTCAGACGGTCATTTGGCCTGACCCTTGGGTTTTCAGCCAAACGTAGTCTCGCAGGTATGCTGGTGGTTTTCTTGTTCTGCTGGAGCGTCGTAGGGGTTGGTCCGAAGTCCTTTCTCTGGGAAGGGAGATAGTCTCTGCGGGCTTGGGGTTCTCTAGATGGCTGGGAGCGGTTTCAGGACTTGCTGGTGTGATTCGGATTTCCTCGGAATCTGGGTGGTTCCTGTTCCCCTCGAGAGGTGGCGGCTCTATTGTGTTGGGGGTGATGTGAACAGGTTCCACTGCAACTGGGTATGCCCCTGGTCGGGGGGGGGTTGCTTAGTCCTCTTTTCCTTAGCTGGTTGAGGTGGCATCTCATCTGTCGGCCCCCTTCCCCCTCAACTAGATAAAAAACAGGTCCAGTGCGTAGAATAACGGCCCCTGGCAGCCATTTGTCCCCTAGCCCAAAATTTCTGGCCCAAACAAGGTCCCCGGAGTTAAATTGACATGGCGGGGCTGGCAGCTTGGGTGCAGTAGGTACCCTATCGGGGTGCATTCTGTCCAGCCTGGTGGTTAATCGACGGCCCCATCGTAACTCCGCAGGGCTTTTGCCAGTCGCTGTGCAGGGGGTTGAGTGTTGTGCTAGCAGGAACTGTGCCAGCCAC
Source organism: Daboia siamensis (assembly GCA_024449315.1). Classification (NCBI taxonomy): domain Eukaryota; kingdom Metazoa; phylum Chordata; class Lepidosauria; order Squamata; family Viperidae; genus Daboia; species Daboia siamensis. The sequence continues at coordinate 410,942 of JAKJMR010000204.1, read as the reverse complement.
TGGTGCCAGTCGCCAGAGATGATACAGCACAAAGAATCTTTGGTAGCTTTCACCACAATTTCTGCCAGGCCATTGGTAGACGGCCAGAAAGGAACCGAGGTGGCGTGCTTAATTAAGTTGTTCTTCATGAAAATCTGGAAGGTAGCAGAAGTGAATTGCGGTCCGTTGTCCGATACAATAACATCTGGGAGACCGTGTGTGGCGAAGAGCCCCCTAAGCACTTGTATTGTGCTGGCTGTAGTCAGACTCCTGACTGGGATGACCTCTAGCCACCTTGAATAGCTGTCCACTACAATGAGGAAAAGCTGCCCTTGGAAGGGTCTGGCAAAATCTATATGTATTCTTGCCCAGGGTCTCTGTGAAGGTGTTCTGTACCAGCCTGCTACCGGCCCTGCAGATAAGGCAAGGACAACCCCTTTTACAAGAAGGCAAGAGGCTGGAACTAAGCCTGCCAAATTTATTAACATAAAAACATAAACAGAGCAAAGAGAGCAAACACGAACCATGAAACAGGAGCTATTCAAACAGTTGCCTTCAGCAAACCAGCCCTCCCACGCATTCCCCTTTTATACAGTTCAGGGCATGGGTTCTCTCTGCCTCCTTCCGAGGTGCCCCATTGCCTTCCTCTGTTTACTCCTGATGGACTGCCTCCTGCGTCGGGCATCCTTTTTATTTCGACCCCAAACCACCCCAGTGATGCCCTCAACGTGATGTCCCACTGCCTGGAGGCGGTCCGGGTCTGGATGGGGAGGAACAGGCTTCGACTCAACCCTGACAAGACTGAGTGGCTGTTCATGCCGGCATCCTGAGAAGTTCCGATTGTTCCATCTCTGACTATCGGGGGTGAGTTATTGCCCCCTGTAGATAGGGCACGCAACTTGGGGGTCCTTCTAGACTCACAGCTCTCTTTTGAAGAGCATATTGGAGCTGTGACTAGGGGCGCCTTTGCCCAGGTTTGCCTGGTGCGCCAGTTGCGACCCTATCTGGACCGGGATGCCTTGTGTACAGTCACTCATGCGCTCGTGACTTCTCGTCTAGACTACTGTAATGCTCTCTACATGGGGCTACCCTTGAAGTCCACTCGGAGGCTCCAACTGGTGCAGAATGCAGCCGCGCGAGTTGTGCTGGGGGTTTCCCGATACTCCCATGTTACACCTTTGCTCCGCGAGCTGCATTGGCTGCGGGTTGTCCTCTGGGTGAGATTCAAGGTGTTAGTAATGACTTACAAAGCCCTACATAGCATGGGTCCGGATTACCTACAGCAACACCTGCGGCCGGCGTCAACTTCCCTCCGTCCAGTGCGCCCCCACAGAGAGGGCCTCCTCAGGGTGCCTCTGATAAAAGAATATCGATTGGTGGCCCCCAGGGGGAGAGCGTTCTCTGTGGGCACGCCAGACCTATGGAACCGCTTGCCGGTTGAGCTGCGGACAGCCCCCGACCTTCGCTCCTTCTGGCGTGATCTAAAAACATATTTATTTGAGCAGTCTGACCTGGTCTGATGGGTTAGGGTTGGGGTTTTAATATATCTTAATTATTGTTTTAATTCTGGGTATTTATTTAATCACTTTTAACTTTTATACCCTGTTTTTGTATCTATTGCCCTGTACACCGCCCTGAGTCCTTCGGGAGAAGGGCGGTATAAAAATCCAATAAATAAATAAATAAATAAATAAATCCTTAAACAGGGCCAGCTATGGGTCATCTTCATCCACGCTGTCAGGCTCACACAGCTGGGTCTGCGTCGTGACCAGGTGGGAGGGGCCTGGCTGAGGGCTCTCATCAGCAAGCTCTCCAACCCCCTCAGCAACCTCTCCAACACCCCCCCCTCCTCCTCCTCTGAGTCGTCCAACCCAAATGCCGAACCCACAGGCTGACCCTGAATCACAACAGAAGGCTCCCCCTTGTGTAGTGGTGCATGAGGGGGTCCTGGTCTGGACTGCTGACATGGGAAGCAGCCAGCAATGTAATTTTTTACGTCTTTGTCTATGCCTGGCCACCATAAATAGCTTCTGGCTAATGCTTTCATTTTTACTATGCCAGGATGACTCTCATGCAGTGTTAAGAGAGTCTTGGTCCTGTGTTTTTCGGGGATTACTACCTTACTCCCCCATAACACACATCCCTGGTGTGTTGATAATTTGTTTTTCCTATTGTAATAGGCTTGGAACTCTGATCCTGGGCAATGGTTGTGCCATCCTGAAGTTACCCATGCTAATACCCTGCTCAGAAGTTTGTCTGAGGCTGTAGCTGAAGCTATGTCTTTCACCTGAAGAGGGCAATCTGGAAGTTCGTTGATGGCCAGGATTTGTCCCCCCGGAGCAGGGTCTGGGTCACAATCTATAACGGGGAGCCTACTTAGTCCGTCGGCGTGACACATTTCTCTTCCCGGTTTGTGTATTAAATTAAAAGTATAAGCTGATAGAAATGTGGACCACCGCAGAACTCTTGGGGACAGAATTTGGGGGGTTTGTTTGTTAACTGTAAAGAGTCCTAATAGGGGTTTATGGTCGGTGAAGATCGTAAACTCTCGACCATACAAATAATCATGACATTTTTTAACCCCAGCAACAATAGCTAATGCTTCTTTATCGATCTGGATGTAATTTCTTTCAGCTTTAGTTAAGGTTCTGGAATAGAATGCTATTGGTTTCTGGGTCCCTCCTACCTCCAAGTGGCTAAGTATGGTGCCGACCCCATACAGGGAGGCATCGCAAGTTAGGCAGATGGGTTTGCGCTCATTGTAGTGGGTTATAGTTGAATTACTGGACAGTAATTCATTCAGTTCTTTGAAGCAAACTTCATGGAGGAAGGTCCATTGCCACAGGGTGTTTTTATCTAAAAGCCTGTGTAAGGGCTCTGCCTTAGCTGCTTTGTGAGGGAGGAATGTATGATACAAATTTAAGAGCCCTAAAAAGGCTTGTAGCTCCATCTTGTTTTTTGGTGCCGGTGCTTTTTTAATTGCCCTAACCTTGGATTCAGTGGGGTGAATTCCCTGGGAATCTATTCTGAATCCCAGAAACTCTGTGAATTTCACCCCAATGGAGCATTTTTCTTTTTGCAATTTTAACCCTGCGGCTCGAAATCTGCTCATGACTGTTTCTAATCTTTCTGCTAGTTCTTCTTCATTTTCCCCAGCTATTAGGATGTCGTCAAAATACGGACACACCCCCGGAATGGCTTTCAAGGTTCGCTCCATGATTTCGTGGAAAATCCCTGGTGCGACTGAAATGCCAAATTGAAGTCTGTGAACTTTGAAAGCCCCGCGGTAGGTAACTATTGTCTGCCCATCTGCGGTCTCCCTGGTGACAGGGAGTTGCAAGTAGGCATGTGCGAGATGCAGTTTACAGAAGATGGCGCCAGACTGTATGGCCGAGAGGACATGCTTCACTGCAGGAATAGGGTAAGCGTGGGGGTTCAGGGCCCGGTTTAGGGTTGATTTATAGTCCGTGTAAATACGCACCTCCCCGTTAGGTTTTAGGGGGGTGACTATTGGGGTCTCCCACGTTCCTCCCTCTACGGGTTCCAGCACCCCTAGTTTAATCAGGCATTCCAGTTCGTCCTCGATTTTTTTCTTGAGGGCGAATGGAACCCTGTGGGCTTTAATTCTGACTGAAAGGACTTCAGGTTTGAGTTTAAGGGATATTGGGGGCCCTGTGTATTTTCCTAGGGTGCCATCGAAGACGTCTGCAAACCGTTTGCAGACGGATTCGAGGCTTTTGGTCCGGGTGTAGTGGACTCCTCCTACCCAAATTCCCAGAGCCTGGAACCAGTTTAGTCCAATTAGGCTAGCCCCCCTCCCCTGGGCTACTAGGACTTCCAAGGGTCCTTGGAATTTTTTATATTGTACGTATAGCGTGGCGATGCCCATAATTTTAATTGGGGCTTGTTGAAAATCTGCCAGTTTCATGGAGATTGGTTTAAGCCAGATCCTCCGTTTGCTGAGGCCGCAAATTTTTCTAAGGGTATCCATTGAAATTATTGAGACGGAGGACCCAGAGTCCACCTCCATTTCACACAGAATTCCTTGTAATTGAACCCTGATCCTAATCTTGGGCCTCAGTAGCTGGTGGATATTTAATCGGCTGTGAGGTTTACCCAACCAATTTGTGCTTTGCACTAAGGGCTTTGGGGGCTCTGTGTCTGGGGAAAGGGGTTTGGTCATACCTGGCAGGGAGGAATCCAGGTTGTTAATGTTTGCGCGGTTCTTGCTGCGGCAGACGGTATGGATGTGGCCGGTCTTTCCGCATTCATGGCACCTGGGGTTCCTGAATTTGCAGGATGCCCGAGGGTGAGGTGCTCCACAGCTTGCACATCTTTGTCCTGGGTTTGATGTGTGGGGAGTTTGCAGTTTGTTAGAGCCCCGTCTATCATACCATTGTATCTGAGACTTAGTATTATGTTGTTGGAGTGGGTTGATCTCGTTATCAGCCCCCGTGATTTCCTCCTCGCTGTCAGCATGCAGGCATTGATGGACCGACTCGTTAGCCCCGTTGGTGGGGAATTCTTGATGTTCATCACATGTGGCTTCGTAAGCCCGGATTTCGCTGACTACCTCAGCGAGGCTTAAGGTCGGCTTGGCGACTATCTTCCTCTGAAGTCTCTTGTCCGAGAGTCCAAGGACTATCTGGTCCCGGATCCTATCTTCTAGGTCCGGGAAATGGCACCAGTGTGCGGCATGTCGAATGGCTGCGATGAAGTCAGTTGCCGCTTCGTCGGACCTCTGGGTGCGCTGGGCGAATCGGAGCCGCCAGTAAAGCTCCGATCAGGGAGGCACGAAATGCTTGTTTAGCTTGTCCATCAGTTCTGCATATGGAACAGCACTAACTGGGTCCGGATTGCAGAGGCCAGCCGCGACATCGTATACGGCCGTGCCGCTGAGGCAAAGTAGAGCCGCAGCTTTCATGCGGTCATCAGTTATTCTGTTTAACAAGAAGTAGCCTTCGACTTGACCCAGGTGTGACTCCCATCGCTCTGGGTATTTCAGGTCGAACTCCTTGATTTGTCCAACCGCTGCCATGCTGTCTCGGTACTTACTGCTTCACGGTTAGTTCAGGGATTAGTTCCCCTCAGTGACTCTGCTTAATGACTAGTCAGCTCGTGACTTTGCTCTTGTTTCCCGTGAAGCAGTACCACCTTCGTCACCAGTTGTGTTCCCAGTAAGAAGGAGGACAGCAGGCTTCAACTCAAACAGCTGTTTATTTGCCTCACAGGAACGAACAAGCAAGTGACACTTCCCCCCTCATATAGGGACGCCAGTGGGTCTCTAGCCAATCCCCATCCTAGGACACTTCCCGCCATTTCGGGTCCTTCCAATCTGCGCGGACCATGTGCGCAGCTGTCAAACTCAGCTGTCAACTGTAGCCGCGTGTGGAGCTGTCATCAGAAACCGCGTGTGCGGCTGTCAGCTGTCAAAAGGGAGCTGTCATGCGTTTCTTATATAGAACAGTGTTAACATTCACATACACTACAGGGCAAACGTGCTCTGTTCCTTTCAGTGATGGCTGAAACGCCAAACATTTATTATTATCCTGTCAAATTCAGTTTGGCCTCTGGCAGGAACCTTCAGTGGCTCCATCCATCCTGCCGAACATGGGAGCTGAAATATCTCACTTAACATCATTTTTAATGTTGGGATGTTTAATGTTTTCCATGCTCGGGCGCTTCCTGCTGGAAGGCCATCTTAGGAAAGGAATGGTGATCTGTGTTCTGGCTGAAGTTCCTGCTCCTTCAGTCAGAGCACGGATCGCCAGGCAGGTCAGGTAAATGGGGAAACATCTGGGGAGGAGCAGGAGGCGAGAGCGCCAGGCCTGTGGCTAAGCTGTGGTGGTGGTGGAGGAGATTCAAAGGGTAGCTCAGAGCCAACAGGCTGAATATTTCAGCCTGAGAAGCAACAGGGAAGAGAAATGTGACTCAGTTTCTTTTTCTAATTCTCCCAACAGGCTCAGCTGGAAGTCAACACTACCCTTTTTCCCTAGAGGCCTGAAGTGATGCCAGGAAGTTGATATAATAATAAAAAAACAAAATGTTAAAAGTTGCCAGGACATTAACTTCTTAAAATATCTCAATAATTCAATTATGTTTTAAATTTGGGGGGGGGGAAGGCCTGGGAAGGCCATCTGAGGGTGCCTTGGGCCCTAAGGAGCCAGCTGATCCATTTACTAATGTCCAGCTTCCTTCAGAAGGGCTTACTTCTGAATAGACATGCCCTGGATTACACCAACACCTCCAGACTGAAAATCAATTCCAAGGCACCCCTTTAACTGTTCCAAGGCATATTTTGTATTTAAAAAACAGCCAAAACACTTTCTGAGGAGAGTTTGCCACTCCAAAATCACTCCCATTCTCGGAAAGAGGAAAAGGACCACCCACCGTCCTTGCTTCGGCCAGGAGAGGCCCTGCCTACCTACCGGCTCCTTCCCATCCATGGCCTCCATCCAGAGCCGTCGGTTGGCTTCTGAGGGAGCTTGTAAGGTGATGGGACCAGATCTGCGTAAAATTCAGCAAGGGGGACAAGAAAGAAAAGTTAACAGCCAACTCAAATGTAGCTTTTATTTTTTTCTTATTTTTTCAAAATAAAACTGAAAAATGTGAGGGAGGCTCTAGGAAGGCTCTGAGAAAAGTAGGCAGACTTCTTTCAGGAAGAACTCCTCAGTATATTAATGCTTCAGTTTTTAGTAATTTGAGGTAATTTTTTGTTCATTCTGAGGAACGATTTTTCTCTTGTTTTAGTAGATCAAGTTCTTCTCAAATTGAACAACTTCTTGATATGTGGATTTTATCTCTCAAAATTTCAGCAATGGTTGTGGTGACTGTGGAACTCTGGGGTCTGAAATCCACAGATCTCAAAGTTGCCCCGCTGCAAATGAAACAGAGGCCACAGGAAACAGATCAGTCACTGGTCTGATCAAGAAAACATCTTGGACTAAGGGCCGGAAACATATCTTAGCTTAATTTGAAACTGAAAACACATATGAAATTTATTTTGTTCAAAGAAATTCAGCAAATTTATCAAACCATTTCTACATTTCTCTCTCTGTATTTAACCCATTTGTTCCATCACTCTCCCCTTTTTCTTTCAGCATGTTTTTGATTAAGTCAAATGTCTCATCATCAAGACTGCCATGACTTCATCAAGCAGCTCTGGATTCTTAACCAACATCCAATCTGGAGGCCAACAGATGCCAACAACAGCTCAAAGGGAACAGAAATCTGTGCTAATATTAGATCTGAGCAGAATTGTTTTCTCTTGAAATTCTCCATTATCGCTACAGGCAGAAAGCATCAAAACCCTTCAAAAAAGTCAGAGCAGACCCAGAAAGATTGCAGCATTCAGCAGACATGTTCAAGCAAAGAAAGGAGAAAGATTAATCAAGAAAGTTTTAATCTGCATTTACACACTGAGCGTGGGCGGGGAAGAGATCCCTACAGCCCCTTCAACTCTCTCAAATAGAATGACATGCCCAATCATCTGAGTGAGAAAAAGCTTTCGCCCCTTCATTATGATTTATTTTTATCTGCACAATCTTTAAAGAAGAGCTGAACAATATTTCACTGGGGCCGAAGCTGCCAAACTTTTAGCTCACCTTTCAACTGTCTCAATGTCAAAACAAAATCTTTTGTCTATAGAATCAGTCTTCCTTCGCACACAGGACTTCAGAATCAAATGGACGGGGGTGCCCTGAGAGAAACAGAACATTGCATTTAAAAGAAACAGCACTTTAAGGTGGCAATTTAAGAAGTGTGCATCAATCAGTGCAAGTTGAAAGTGGTCTTCATCTCAATCTGATTTTGGCAAATCAAAGAACAAGAGCAGGAACCAACTTTTTCTCATTATAGGAAAGCTTGCAGGACAGAGAGCCTAAGCAGAGAGCCAGGCAGATGCAGCCACTGTCACCCTTTTCAGCAGGATCCTGACCAGGGGAGCCCAACAGTCACTGCGGGATCTTGTGCAAGCCTTGGTCCTGCCACTGGCTTGAAGAAGCAGCCTCAGTTCTGCTTGCACTTCGGCACTGAGGCTGCTGGGGAGCCTCCATGGCTGGGTTGGGGTGGGTTGCCGGAAAGCTTGGTAGACTCTGAGAAAGTGCCCCACCCAGGCCCAACTGCAGGGAATGGGATGTGAAAGGGGACAATATGCAGCGGCACTGAAGGAAGGATGGCACCTGACAGATGGAAAATGGAGGAGAAGCTCAGGGCAGCAGCCAGCCTTCACTTCATTAGCTGCTGGGCTAGGAGGGTTATTCTGCAGTTAAAGTGAGTATCTTCCATTTCTTTTTTAGGTATGAGTAATATCAGGTGGATCTGCAAAACTGTATGTAAGAGGGGAAAGGAAGAGCTGGATGGGACCAAGTGCGCGGAGGATGTCTGGGTGGCCCTGGATTCTGGCAATGATGGTGATGAATCTCCTGACACCACCTTGCTGCTCTCCTTCCAAAAGCCCTAATCCTAGTAGCAGAAATTCACAAGGCAAAATGCACCAAGATCCCAATGTGGGGAAGAAGTATGAGATGGAAAGTGGCAGGAGAAGGAGGTCCTTTGCAGTCCTTTTTCTTCTCCTTCCACGAGGACGGTGGAAGGCCTACAGCTTCTTCTGGATGAGCCATGGGCTTATTCACAGCTGCCAACTGTGTAGAGCACACCCATCTGTCCACACTGGAGGGCGGGACCCAGGAGCTGCATGCACAAGCAAAAGCCCTCTGATGCCTTGTGCTTGCACAGCCACATGGATAAGCCAGAACTCAGTCCTGGTCTACCTGGATAAGTCAGCAAAAGGAAGCTGGGCTTTGCCTGGTCAAAGATAATATGGAACAGATTCAAGGGATTCTCAACCGAGAGCCGGCAGACTCACTCCAAGTGGGAGGAGCTCACCAGTTTTATTCAGCAGGGGGAATTCCCACACATTCATTCCATGGAGCCACCAGGGGGTCAGAAGTTGCCTGATCCTGCTGATAGGACTTTTTTTATTCTGATTTGGCTTAGAATGTCTTCAGGCACCATAATGTCACTATTGTGTGATTGTTATTTGTTTTTACCTTTGTAGTTTTTGGATTTTTAATATTATATGCACCATCCAGAGTTGCATTTGTAAGATGGGCAGCTATATAAATGAAAGGGAATAAAATCTTAGCCACTACCTGAGTTGCAATTTGTTGGCAACTCAATGTGGATAGGATTAAACATTCCCCCCCTATCCAAAAATACTTAGTTCTTTTGCATTTCTTTCAAGTAGGTCTCATTCAATTTGATGAGCATTTGCTTTTGACATTTCTTTCGAAAGAGAAGGAAAAGTTGACAAGGCACCAACGCCTTATTTAGTTAAGTGGTAGCCAACATCCTGCTTTCTCACGTGGCCACATACACCCTGATCTGTAGCATTCTTGGTCTGCCACTCTTCCCACTAAATCTGATGGGAAGAGCTCAGAAGGGCACTTCCCGTATGGGGCCCCTTCAGGCAGGGACGCAGGGGCAGCCAAGGGGGCCCAGCACACTGGAGAGACAATCCGCAGCTGCTCCATCTCTGCCATCCCAAAAAATGAAGATCAGGCAATGCAGAGAAATCCAAAGGAAACGCTCAAACTTCCCCAGGAAGAAGTAGAACGTCAGACTCTCTTTGGCAAGAGAAGAACATTTTCAAGAGCTTTCTATTCCTTCCCTTGCTGGCAATGTAAGCAGGTGAAAAGAAAGTTCCTATCATTCCAGTGGAAAGATTTATTCAAATTTGATTGATAAAGATGCAAATAGGGAATTGTAAGTAAAGAGAAGTCTTGGGTTAGACATGCAAAATTTTGCCTATATTGAAGGATAGTTAATAACAGAAATACTGCTCCTTTAAGAAAGGCCACACTGAGAAAAAGTCTATAAAGGTTTTTTTGCTTGATAAAAGAGCATTTTGGAGGAACAACAAAAGACCCTTCATTGAGGTAAAGTTTAGCGAGATAAAAGTTTTGGTATGATCCAAGACCATGTCATCAGCTTAAGAATCCTTGGGATAGAAGTCTTGGGGAAATGCCGAAGGTTTTCTCTTGTCCAGTTGATGCTGATCCTGCGCATTAGAAGATCAGTTGTCCTGTTTATGATTCTTCTGAGAGACTGGCAGATGGCAGAGTGCAAATCTGACATGTCAAAGAATTTCCATTCTGTTAAGAAGAGGTGTCCCCAATCTAATGTCTCATAGCTCTTATAATTGCAAGCCTGCATGGCTTTGCCTCTAAACACTCTAAAATTACACCTCTTTATGAAAATTACAAACAAACAAACAAAATCAAATACATCTCAACTGGAAACCAGAAAGTTACAGAGGAGGGAGAACCCACAAGTTGCAGTTTGAGCTCAGCGTTCGTTAAGGGCTACCAAAGGGGTGCAGAGGTTCTGCCTGTTTTCCCACCATTGATGCAAGAAGCTACTCACTTGTTTTGCTCCCGGTTTCTGCTCCATGGGCGTCATTCTTAACATTTTTGTTTCCTTCTCATACTGGCAGTAGTATTTGACCCAGGAGATTCCCAGTGCCCCTACATCAAGTCAAGAGATGAATTAATATCTGAGACACTCCACTCTCCATTTCAGAAACGTGCAGTATCTAATACAACCATCTCAAACGCTGCCTGGGCCTGGGTCTACAGCACTAAAGAAAGACAAATGGCAGGCGGACATCTCTCACTTCTCTGGCTTGTAGGAAGAACAATGCCACAGGCTAGCTGTGATGTACTGGCCCTTGCCAATTTTTCTCAATTCAATATTTGTAAGAACTTGACTTAACTCTTTGATTTCCATTCTGGTTACAAGGTTGAATTTAATTAACTTTAAGGCATCTGCTTTCACTGATTAAAACTCATGATATCCTCATTAACAGAATGGAAAAAATGGTTTAGATAATGCACTCTTAGACAATCCCATAGTAGGATGACCATGTCTAAAGAGTGCTTGTGAATGGCTCCATTCATCTTGGGTAAAGGGCCCAGTGTTGCTCGACATTTTTATTAATGACCAGGACAAGAGTTGACATTTAACATGGACAATGTCAAAGCCCTGCATCTTAGGAGGAAAAAAAAGGATAAGGCACAGGTGTAGAACGGGGGAGTCCTGGCTGGACAATGATGCACCTGCAAATGATCCAGGTCTTCCAAGACATCACAGTGTGAACATTAACCAACAAAGTGGTGAAGCCGCCAAGCAGTAAATACTACTCTGAATTAGCAAGGTAGTAGAGCCCAGATCTCCGAAGAGGGTTAAATGATCTAGGAACAGAATTGTTCACGGAGGAAGATAATGGAAGTTCAGCTTACAAAAGAGACATAGAGGGGAGAAAAAATAGCATCCTGCAGAAATCTAAAGTTGTAGGGAGGAAAGACACTTGTTTTCTGTTGCCCCAGAGGGCAAGGCCAAAAGCTGAAATGTAAGGAAATAGATCCAGGTAAGAAATCAGGAAGAGCTTCTGGAAAATGAGAGCTGTCAAATGGTGGGACAGGCTGTTCTATCCACCTTGCACATCCCCCTTTCCTGGAGGATTTTGTAATGAAGGCTGAAGGCACCAAATGAGGGCAGGATCAGATGACTTCTGAAGTACTTTCCAGCTTTATGGTTCTATAGGAAACTGTGAGTGGGGTGTGGGAGAGAGAAGAGAGAAAAGTAAATACAGGAAGAGTGGATTTCTTCAAAAAGGAACAGAGTTGCTATGAATCTGGGAACACTTTTTGCAAGGATGATTGCAGCCATAAACAGCACACATATAAGCATTTTAAGTTTTGTTTGTCGTGAGTTTTCCCAATACACAGTAGAGACTTATTAATGGCCTTGCTGTAAAGTAGCGCCTCTTAGATGAGCAAAGCTGCTTTCAAGGGCCTGTTCTGGGGATTCCAGGGTGATCAGCCCAAGAAGGCCTCAGATCCCGTGATGCATTCCCGCAAGAGTGTCCTGTATGCCTTCAGGTGTGTAAATGTTCTTTCCCACCACCCTGGTTTCTGCAGGGACTAGCGTGAGGCTGTGATACCTCAAGTGCTGGTTAAAAGCGGTCTTTAGGGCAGGATCCCGTAATTCCCTTTGGTAATAACAATTTCTCCACGAAGGAAGGCCAGACTCAGATGTAAGAAAGACCCTGCAACTTCTCAGTCCCTCTTTGGGCTTCCCAGCCCTCAAGAGAGCTAACCTCTGCCCTCGATTCTGGAGAATCAAGAAAAACTGGAGTGCATTCCCTTAGTTATTATAGAGGTAGCATATACAGAGGAACCCTTACCTAGTTTACTCATCACACTCGGGAACAAATCAGGGGAATTACAAAAAGAGAAACCAGAGCCAAGAAAGACAAGATTCTTAAGAAAGAAATTCAGAGACAAAGAGCAGTATTACAACAACCTCTGTACCGACATTGACAATAGAGATGGAGAAACAAGAAAGCTTCCTTTCCCTTTTTGGAAATATGTCTGGAAGTGGTTAGATATTGGATGAGGATCCAAAAATGGATAGAGGAAATCACAGGGTGTTTAGTTGATCTCAAACCAGAGACGTATCTGCTTGGCTCCAGGCCTGGAAATATTAAGAAGGAAATTTGGTATTTGGTTTTACATATCTTAACGGTGGCAAGGATGGGGTATGCTCAATTTTGGAAGGCAAATCATACCCCACCGGATGAAGTTATAATTAGGAGAATGCTTGATTGTGCAGAAGCAGACACATTGACCAAGAAGTTGAAGGGTAAAGAAGAGACACCAGCATTTCTATCATGGAATAAATGGTATATTTGGATGGATAAAAGATTAAAGAAATGAGGGTGGCTTGGAGGTTGGTCAAAAATGAAGTGATATAGTCTTTGTTAATGAATAAGCTTTGGAGTTGGATGGTTATAAGAGACTTAATGAATGGAATATAATTGTTAGTTTAGAAGTAGATATAATGTGAAATTTTTGAAATCATTTTCAATTTTTTGATTTCTTTGTTTTTTGTATATTGTAAATGTTTATTTTTTTGTCTTTGTTGGTGTATGGTGTGTTTTTAACACAAAATGTAAATAAAGATTCATTTATATATAAAAAAAGAGAGAAACAAGAAAGCTTCCAAAAGACCCCCGAATATGACCTTGAACTGATATGCCGAAGGATCTCAGGAGACAGATAACCCTCCATTTCAATGTGTCCTATGTTGAAATTCTGTGCAGTAGAAAGGGCAGGGAAGCGGGCGGGGTAAGTGGGTCGATCACTGTCTCTTGGCCCAGCCCACCTCCCGGGGTTCTGGTGGTAGTGGAATAGGTGGCAGGAGTATTAGGTATGTTTGTCATCTGCAGTTGACACTTTACACACACACAAACAAATACAGGTGGGATAAAAATCTGATAATATTAACAAGAATAATTCAGAAGATGTGAGAAACTGCTGGAATATCTGAGAAATATGGCAAGCAGCAGAGTACATATCAGTGAGATTCTAGCCAAGTTATGCCAGCGAGGAGATACTGTGCAGAAGGAATACTGTGAGAAGCCCTGGAGAACTGAGGATGGGCAACCCAACCCAAAAGCTTCCACAAGAGTGAAGCCCCTCTTCTTGAAGGGGCCACTTTTCTCTGTGGTCTTGCACAGCCCCTTCCTTTAGCCAGGGGTGGCCGCCCTCATGGGCAGACTGCCTGGGAAAGGCAGCTCCCCAGGACTTCAGAAAGAAGGGATCGAGCCCCCCCCCCAAGAGCCCCCCACTTTGCAGCGAAGATCCCAAGGGAAGGGAATTAAGCCTGGGGAAATACAGTCCTCGACTTACAATTACGATTTACAATTATTCATTTAGTGACCACATATGACAGTTGCACCCTCCTGGGCTCACGTGACTGCCACTTGCAATCTTCCCTTCTGCCAAGCACAATCAGCAGGGGAAGTGGGAAAAAAAGGTTGTAAAATCAGGCATGGTCACATGATGTCTCACTTAATGACCAAACTGCTTTGCAACAAAAGCTCTAATCATCATTGTGGTCCTAAGCTGAGAACTATCTGTAACACAGGGAAGCAGAAACCGATTCAATTTTAATTTTTCCTCATTTTCCTGTATCCTTGGTAAAATTTTTTGAAAGGAATAGTGAGGATTCTAGCTAAATCCTCATCAATAGTGCAAGAGATCTCTTTCTATCTCAACAGAAGAAGGAGGGAGCCAGGCTTAAACCCATGCAAGAGCGGAAGACGGGGAGAGTCCTGGCCAAGAGCTGGGCACAGATGGGTGGTAACATCACCACCAGGGCTTGAACTGGGCCAGCCAAGGCCCCAACCTCCCAGTTCATTTCTTAATTGTTTTGCCCTCCCAGCCCGCCCCCCCATCTTTCATCCTCATTTCATTTCAATTAATTTTAGACTTGATAAAAAGGTGAATTTTGATGAGATGACCGGGCCTGGGGACCTTCAGTTGACTACAAGGAGGCAAGTGGGAGAGCAGAGGTCACGTACTTTCAGGTTCTTCAAAGGCCTGTTAGCCACAGTCACAAGGAGTGACTCTTATTTTCATTCCAGAACTTTCAGGATTCCACACTGTAGGAATTTCGTTTGAAATAAGAAAGGAACTCTGCCCCTTACATTTTTCTTGCGAATAGAGGTATCCCTCAATAGTCGGTTTGCCAGGTAATTTGCAGGTCAGTGGGGCTTCTTTCATTCTTTTCTTGAGGTCTTCTAACTCTTCACGAGTGCTGCTGAAATGATTCCTTGTCTATTGAGCAATGGGAGAAAAGACTCAGTTCATATTTGGGAAGCAAATGGCCAATGGAATACTTCAGTGGTTTTCCATGAAAGAGCCAGAGAAGGCTAATCTTGGCAGGCCAACCTAGCAATCATTTAAGCAGAGGATGCCCAGATGACCCTGGGTCTTTGTAGAGGTAGGCAGGAAGTGAAGGTGCGTAAAGCATCCTAAGATCAGTAGGGCTGCTTTGAGAAGGTGTCTCTACAGAGAACAGTGGAAGAGTCAACTTTCCATCCTGGAGCTTTAACATAAATGGATGATAATCACGGTACCTTACCAAAAGTTTAGGGATAATTTTTAAATATTTTAAACAACCAAGCATACTTTTTGTATCCTGCCTGCACAGGGAGGGTGTTTTTTCCCCAAGTACAAAACAAAACATTTGCACATTCCGGAAGAATATTTATCCAAAAAGGCTCAGTGTATTTGATTTGCCCTTCCCTGGAGCCTGGGGAAAGAGGGCAGAGCCTGGTTCAAAGCTGTTCTGAAACCAGCATCTCTCCCCCTGGGCTGGGCAAGAGCTTGAGGTATGGCATGTCTCCCCCTCTCCAGAGGTCCCTTGTCTGGACACCCACCAGCTTCCTATGAAGGAAGGGGCACAGAATCAGCACAAGCAGATTCTTCTCTGGACAGCCATTTCTCTCTTCCCCGGGTTGGAGAAGTGGAGGAACAGCTCCAGCTCAGCACTTGGGAAGAGCACTATGATCGCTATTTTCCCTCTTCCACAAAAGGTAAGTGCTGCAGCTGGGATCCCTGCCAGTGTAGGCCTGGTGTCCTTGGCTGGCCAAGAGACTGTCCGAGGCACTCCTTGGCTGCCCCACCCTCTTTAGGGAAGGCAGACAAATTCATCAGGCCCCATGGATCAATCAAGGCTACAGGCTGGGGTTCTCAGATGTTCCCATCTTGGGTTAAAAAAAGGTTGAAAACTGGACTAAGTGCTCTCTAAACATAGCCAATTCCTTGTATTTAAAAAAAAACTGAGTTAAAATGTGCAGGTTTAGCCTAAACGTCAGTGGCGAGAATAAGAGTGTCACTAAGAAATGCTGCTTCTCCAATTAAAAAGAAGTGGGAAGACACCGGGAATATTGGAAACTCACATTTTGTAAACTGAGCTGAAGCTGTTGCTTGTATGGAAGGAAATCCTGCGTGAGCTCCACAGTCAGGTTGTTGTAAGTGAAGAGGCTATGAAGAAAAGCTAACACCTGTGCCGGGAAGAATGATGAGAATATTTTAAAGATTGTACAGGCAAAAGCCATGGACCACACCAAAAATGGAGCTGGGCTTCTGGAGGAGGAACATGCTGCCAAATGACTTTGCAACAAATTAGAATTGATTTCAACATTGGCCAAGCAGGGCTGATCAGAGTCACAGATCACATCCCGGCCGCCTGACAATGGAGAGATTCTGACCAAGTCCACACTCGATCAGAAAACACAAGTAGCTCATGTTCACCTACTCTCCCTCACCGAGGCTTCAACCTGTGTGCATCTACAATTGTGTGGAACAGGTTTTTTCCTTTAATTCTGCATAATTTATTATATATTTTGTCTAAGTCAACTTTTGAATATAACAGTGTTTGTAGATATGGGTTTTGAGCCCTCTTTTGCAACTTTGGGAATTAGCTGGCACAGATAATCATTTCTTATGCAGACCTAAGTTTATAAAGTTTATAAAGAATGGAACTGGGCCAATTTTCTAGCACTACTAAATGGGTTGGAACTATTTATTTCCATGTAAAACATATGCAGCTTTCAGTTACCTGCTTTTGATCACTTTGCAACCAAGAGAAACCCTCAATTTCCACTTAAATCAAAAGAAAAGAAAAGAAAAAGAAAATGCAAAAGACTACTGAGGACCGATTTCACCTTCCTGAAAATCTTTATTTACTTTTTTCACCTTTTTTTCCCTTTGTCTTTAAGAATAAAAGCATTTCTGAAACAAACAATTGTAAAGGCTTACAACGAAGAGTACAGGCAGTCTTCAACTTATGACCAGCCACTTAGTGTCCGCCCAAAAGGTACTTAACTACCCAGTTCTGAAGTTCTGACACAACTTTAAAAAGGTTGTGAAATCTAGTCGGTCACATGTTGACCTGCTTTACAACTGCCACAACTTATGGCCATAACTGGCAGGCTCCATTACAGTTCTAAGTCAAGGACTACCCTTAGCAGCCAGCCTGTGAATTAAAGAATCTCTTTTTCCTTTAAACTGGGACCAGATTAAAGGCATAAGACTTACAGGCTCCACAATACTGAATTTCTTGCTCTCCTGCACTTCTTGGATTTGATACACGTATTCCAGGGAAGATTCAAAAAAAATGTGTCGCTCTTTATCAACCAGCAAATCAGCCTGAACAGAAAAAAAGAAAGAAAAGAAACACTACACAATCCTTCTGCTGCATTTAAGGGAGCTATAAATCCATGAGCAGCTGAACACTATTTGTAAAAATAGAAAGAGAGAGGAATGTGCCCCAGAAAAGAAAACACCATGTGTTTTTGAATTGTTTCCCAAGAACAAACTGTATTAGCTATACTAGCCAGAATTCCTATTTGAAAAGTGTGCAAATTGAAGCAACAGAAATCAACAATTTTTACACAATAGGGGAAAAGTGAATTAAAAAGTTCAACTAATTCTCTCTATTACTGAACACACAATTTTGCCAGTTCGTGAATTTTTATTTATATTCCACTTTTATTACATTTACAAAAAACTCAAGGCAGCGAACATAACCAACACATCTTCCTCCTCCTATTTTCCCCACAGCAACCCTCTGAAGTGGGTTGGGCTGAGAGAGTGACAGGCCTACGGTCATCCAGCTGGCTTTCATGGCTAAGGTGGGATTTGAACTCACAACCTCCCACTTTCTAGTTTGTAGCCTTAACCACCAGACCAAACTGGCTCTCCAAACTCATTTACAAATCTCAGCATTGCTCATGGATGTGGAAGCCAGGCGAGGTGGGGAGGTGCTGGGCTAAGACTAGCAAAATCCAAGCTTAGTCCACTCTTAGACAGCAAAACTCACTGGCTGACTTAGGTCCAGCCACTGCTTTCTCAGGCCAATTTGACTGACAAAGTTGTGGCAGAGATGGCTCCTGTTCCTTTTTGGCCTGCCGTTAGTGATAAAAAGTCCAGAATGTTTTTGCTTGCCAGAGAAGTATTGAAACAAGCAAGTGTAATTGGTGCAATAGCTTTAGGATTATGGCCTGGTATATCATTTCAAAGAGGTAACTGTCAACCCTTGACTGATAACCTTAATGCTAATCCGTTTGCTTGGGGGGTGGGGACTGTGAGGCAGCTAAGTCAGTGGACCTGATCCCCTGAGGTGAGAACTCAGTGGTGGGGGGACTCTTGCTGGCAGACAGAAGAGGAACAAGAAGATGCCAGTGTCTTGATTTCCTGAAGAAATGGTAGGACATAAATAAATCAGACAGGTGTCTTGACCTGCTCAGCTACATGAAGTTGCCTTTCTCTCAAAGTTCTCCACCCAACCCTTTACCTCTTGCAGTTGAGATTCCTTTTTCTTGGAAGACAAATGCAAGTGGCGGTCCAACATGGAGTAAAACTTCTCCCCATCCTTCTCAAACTTCTTCTTCCTTTCCTATGGAGAGAGAATTTGCACAAGTTTCTGCTGGGATCCACTCAGCACAAATGAAGAGCCAAAAGCAGAACTCATATGACCCGTTAATGTAGATGTCCAGATTGTTCTTTCAAGGACTTTACTAATATTATTTTCATATAATCCCAATTTCTGGCTGGGGAATGCTTCCTCAAGCACAAAATGTAACAGGGTTTTGGTTTCCACAGACTTACAGCTATGCTTGAACTTCGCTAATGAGCGCTGTGAATGGAGGATTCTCAGATTAATTTTTCCTAGGATTTGCCCAGAATGTTCACAACCACATCTGAGCTGCCTTCTGTATCTCACCTTTGTTTATTCTGTTGTGCAGAAAAATAGTTATCTCTAACACAGACCCAGTGCAAAACGTTAAACTGCATTCAGTCCAGGAATAAGAATTAAAATGATAGAATAACAGATTAATAACAAAATTATACAGATTATTAACCACAAATGAACTCTTAAACCCTTAGACTTCACTATATGAATTGTACTTTCTATTATTATTAAAATTATAGTTTACAGACTTCATAGATTATGATATGAGACCCAGTTTGGTGTAGCGGTTACAGTTGTGGCCTAGGAAGCAGGAGACTGGTAAGCAATGTTTACTAAGGAATTTGCTACTGTGAATGAACAGAACAAAATATTATTCTAAGATATCATTACATTTCTGCCATAGTAACAAATAATATTACTGTAGAAAATACTGCCTTTTCCAAAACAGATCCATTACACATTTCCAATAACCATTCCATGTCATCTGGAATATCACATTACCAATTTCTCAATATGATCCTTCTTGCCATCCCTATGCTCAATACAACTGTTAAGTGTTGATAAATCAAATTCCAAAGCTTTGGTATATAACATTATGTTAACATAAAGATTTTCCTACATACATGAATATGCTATCCCAAAAAGATGCCAACTGATCACACAACCATTTCATGTGGGTCAAGGAACCTGCCATTTTTTATATCTCTAGCATAGAAAATCTGATGTCCATCCTTTCAAATACATTCTTCATGGACTCCAATTCACCCTAAATATAGCTTTTTGATGAATCAACCTGAATATTAAATCTGTAGACACCATTTTACCATTTTTTAGGTCATAAATCTACTGATGGGACTTTTCGGAATTTAATTCTTTAGTCCATGCTTGAAATGGACCCTCATCGCGTCCGCAGATAATCGCCCGAACGCCCTGTTTAGGGTGACTCGCTCCCTCCTGAATCAGGAGGTGAGGGAGGAGCCCTTGCAGGGTCGTGCCGAGGAGGTTAGCCAACATCTGTCGGACAAAATCGCTCGGATCTGAACCCTTTTGGACTCCGACTGGGCAGAGTCTGACGGTGAGGTCATGGCGGTCTTGGCGATGTCATCTGGGAGGAGTTCGATCCTGTGACTCTGGAAGAGGTGGACAGGATTATGGGAAGGCTGAGCTCCACCACGTGTTTATTGGACCCGTGCCCCTCCTGGCTGGTTTATTCGGCTCGGGAGGGGACACGAGGCTGGCTTCAGGCAGTGATAACTGCTTCTTTGAGTGACGGTAGTTTTCCCGCCACCTTGAAGGAGGCAGTGGTGAGACCCCTCCTCAAAAAGCCTGTCCTGGACCCAGCTGTTTTAAACAACTATCGTCCAGTCTCCAACCTTCGCTTTTTTGCGAAGGTTGTTGAGAGTGTGGTGGCACATCAGCTTCCTTTGTTCCTGGAGGAAGCTGATTATCTAGACCCATACCAATCGGGCTTCAGGCCCGGGTACAGCACAGAGACGGCATTGGTCGCGCTGGTGAATGATCTCTGGTAGGCTCGGGACAGGGGTTGTTCCTCTGTCCTAGTCCTATTAGACCTCTCAGCGGCTTTTGATACCATCGACCATGGTATCTTACTGCGGCGTCTCTGGGGGTTGGGAGTGGGAGGCACTGTTTTATGGTCGTTCTCCTCCTACCTCCTGGGCCGCTCGCAGTCGGTGTTGGCAGGAGGGCAGAGGTCGGCCTCGAGGCCTCTCATTTATGGAGTTCCTCAGGGGTCGGTCCTCTCGCCTCTCCAGTTCAACATCTATATGAAGCCGCTGGGTGAGATCATTCGTTGTTTTGGAGTCGGGTATCATCAATATGCTCATGATACCCAGCTTTTTATTTCTACCCAAACCACCCCATGATGCCCTCGACGTGATGTCCCGTTGCCTGGAGGCGGTTCGGGTCTGGATGGGGAGGAACAGGCTTCGGCTCAACCCCAACAAGACTGAGTGGCTGTGTGTGCTGGCGTCTCTGGAAATTCAGTTCCTTCCATCATTAACAATGGGGGGTGAGATATTACCCCCCGTAGATAGGGCTCACAACTTGGGCGTCCTCCTAGACTCACAGCTCTCTTTGGAAGATCATATAGGAGCTGTGACTAGGGGCACCTTCGCCCAGGTTCGCCTGGTGCACCAGTTGCGGCCCTATCTGGACCGAGATGCCTTGCACACAGTCACTAATGCGCTCGTGACCTCCCGTTTGGAATACTGCAGTGCTCTCTATATGGGGCTGCCCTTGAGGACTACTCGAAGGCTTCAGCTGGTGCAGAATGCAGCCGCGCGAGTGGTGGTGGGGGTTACTCCCGTGTAACACCTCTTCTCCGTGAGCTGCATTGGCTTCCAGTTGACCTCCGGGTAAGATTCAAGGTGCTGGTAATGACCTATTATAAAGCCCTAAATGGCATGGGTCCGGATTACTTACGGGAGCACCTACTGCCGGCATCAACTTCCCTTCGTCCAGTGCGCTCCCACAGAGAGGGCCTCCTTAGGGTGCCATCAGTCAAAGAGTGTCGACTGGCGGCCCCCAGGGGAGGGCGTTCTCTGTGGGCACGCGCCAGACCTTTGGAACCGTTTACCGGTTGAGCTCCGGATGGCTCCCGACCTTCGCTCCTTCCGACGTGACCTAAAAACATACTTATTTGAACAAGCCGGCCTGGTCTGATGGGTTTGGGGTATTTAAAATATTATTGTACTAATTTATTTGGATTTGGGCTGCAGTATTTAATTTTTTTTAACTTTTGTATATTGTATTTTTTATTATATTGCCCTGTACACTGCCCTGAGTCCTTCGGCAAAAGGGCGGTATAGAAATTAAATTAAATAAATAAATAAATAAAATAAGTATTCCAGAAATGTCCATTTTAAAAGTATTTTTAAGATTTTAATGAAAATACATTACAGCGAAGGAAAAAATTACTTGATCCCCTGCTGATTTTGTATGTTTGCCCACTGACAAAGAAATGATCAATCTATAATTTTATTGTAACACTGAGAGGCAGAATAACAACAAAAAATCCAGAAATTTTGCATTTCAAAAAAGTTATCAATTGATTTGCATTTTAATGAGTGAAATAAGTATTTGATCCCTTATCAATTAGAAGATTTCTGGCTCCCAGGTGTCTTTTATACAGGTAATGAGCTGAGATTAGGGGCCCCTCTTAAAAGGAGTGCTCCTAATCTCAATTTGTTACCTGTATAAAAGACACCTGTCCAGAAGCAATCAATCAATTAGATTCCAAACTCTCCACCATGGTCAAAACCAAAGAGTTGTCCAAGGATGTCAGGGACAAGATTGTAGACCTACAAAAGGCTGGAATGGACTACAAGACTATCCCCAAGCAGCTTGGTGAGAAGGTGACAACAGTTGGTGCGATTATTCACAAATGGAAGAAACACAAAAGAACTGTCCATCTCCCTTGATCTGGGACTCCATGCAAGATTCACCTCGTAGAGTTTCAGTGATCATGAGAACTGTGAGGAATCAGCCTAGAACTACATGGGAGGATCTTGTCAATGGTCTCAAGGCCATAGTCGCCAAGACTACAATTCTTGCAATTGTAACACACTATGCCGTGAAAAACTGAAATCTTGCAGCACTCGCAAGGTTCCCCTGCTCAAGAAAGCATACGTACAGGCCCATCTGAAGTTTGCCAGTGAACATCTGAATGATTCAGAGAAGAACTGGGTGAAAGTGTTGTGGTCAGATGAGACCAAAACCGAATTCTTTGGAATCAACTCAACTCGCCATGTTAGAAGGAGGAATGCTGCCTGTGACCCCAAGAGCACCATCCCCACCGTCAAACATGGAGGTGGAAACATTATGCTTTGAGGATGTTTTTCTGCTAAGGGGACAGGACAACCTCACCATATCAAATGGGGCCATGTACCATCAAATCTTGGGTGAGAATCTTCCCTCAGACAGAGCATTGAAAATAGGTCATGGATGGGTATTCCAGCATGACAATGACCCACAACACATGGCCAAGGCAACAAAGAAGTGGCTCAAGAAGAAGCACATTAAGGTCCTGGAGTGACCTAGCCAGTCTCCAGACCTTAATCCCATAGAAAATCTGTGGAGGGAGCTGAAGGTTTGAGCTGCCAAATGTCAGCCTCGAAACCTTCATGACTTGGAGAGGATCTGCAAAGAGGAGTGGAACAAAATCCCTCCTGAGATGTGTGCAAACCTGATGGCCAACTACAAGAAATGTCTGATCTCTGTGATTACCAACAAGGGTTTTGCCATCAAGTTTTAAGTCATGTTTTGCAAAGGGGTCAAATACTTCTTTCACTCATTAAAATGCAAATCAATTGATAACTTTTTTGAAATTTGTTTTTCTGGATATTTTTGTTGTTATTCTGTCTCTCACTGTTACAATAAATCTACCATTAAAATTATAGACTGAACATTTGTCAGTGGGCAAATGTACAAAATCAGCAGGGGATCAAATAATTTTTCCCTCACTGTACATGTTTTAATTCTGACATGGATTCCATCAAATAAAAAGGCATAGACACTGTCACTGCGTTTTTTTCTGTTTTGTCAGCTCAGCACATCTCACTCTGTTTTTCTGCCAGCTGCATATTAATCTTATCAGTGTAACCAAGGTGATTGTCACATGTCCAGCCATGTTATGGTTTCAATCTGTTTTGTGCTATTTAAGTGCGCATGTCTACAAAAGTTTTCCCACTTTACTTTTTTCTTCTCTCTTTGTTCTGTCTGATGAGAGGATGTAATCAGTTAAGTTCTTTGTTTTCTAATTAAAGTTTTATATACAGTAGAATATGCCTCAGGTTTCTTTATTTTTACCTGATGTTTACCATGCGTCAAATGAACCACGTTCCATCGCCCTCTGATAGGGAAGTATTGATTTATTTCTTTGACAGAGACAGCTGATGTAAAGTCATGATCTCAGCTTTGGCACAAACTGTGCAATTTACCACCAATTTTCATAGTAAAAGTTTTTGCAAAGAAAAATGAGTGTAAACTTCCGGGTGGCGAGGTGTCGCCGGAGACAGCCATTTCCAGGCTGTCAGCCCCACGGCTCCGTAGAACCGCCAAAAACAGCGCCGATCAGCTGTTTCGGCGGTTTCGAAGCCCCCTCCTCGGGAGAAGAGGAGGGGGCGAGTACCCAGGTAGGGGTAGAGCTTTAGATTCTGGCGGCTGAACGATTAAGCCCCCCCGAAGTCTGGGTTTGCTCCGGGCTGCGCGGCGTCTCTGCTCCGTGTTTTTAGGAGCAGAACAAGGCGTTCGCAACCATCCCTGCCAGCAGGAAAGAATTTTGGAGAACGAGGATGCAGGCAGAGCGATACAGGAGATTCAAGTGAAAGTGGACTTCTGATCTTTAGCTCAATGGACTTTGCAGACTTTGAAAGTGAAAGTGCGTAGTGGGTGAAAATGGCGGCTAAATCTTCCAGAGTTCTTAGAAGTGCGGGGGCTTCCCCAGTGCAGCAGTCTTCGTTGCAAGCTTTATTGCCCCCTGCAACTGCACCTTCGCCAGCTCTGACAGTTAGAGATTTGCAGAATGTGATGAAAGAAGCTTTGGAAAAGTAATTGCAGCAAATAGCTGAGATCATAGATGAAAAGCTGGATGAGAAGTTTACAGAAAAATTAGTTGAGGTTATGGATGAAAAGTTGGATGAGAAGTTAACAGAAATAAGGGCGGACATCTTACTTGCATTTCAAGGCATGGCTATATGTATCGAGCGCCTGGATGAAAGAGTGGAAGATCTCAGCCAAAATAATATCAGATTAGATGCAAAAATGTCAGAGACTGAGAATGTGGTGGATAAAATTGATAGTGATTTAATCTTGGTGCAATATCACGAGATGGAGTTTGCTGTGAGGATCAGAGGCCTAAAAGAGAACCCTAAAGAAAATTTGAAGGAAATAGTCTCTGAGGCTCTGGAAGGGGTGCTGGGGCGTCCAGCAAATGAAATTGTGGAAGATATAGATAAAATTTTTCGTGTTAACTCGTGGATTGCAAGACAAAGGAAGCTACCCAGAGATGTGGTGGTTTATTTTACAAAGAGAGCAATTAGAAATGAGGTTATTCAAGCTTCTTACAACACTAAACTTGTGATTGCTGAGCAAGAGGTTCTGGTTCTAAAAGAGATCCCTCCAAGAATTTTAAGGAGAAAAAAGAAGTTTGCTTTTCTAGCACAGGAGCTAAGGCGACGTGATATTAAGTTTAGATGGGAGATACCAGTGGGTATGGTGGTGATGCATGAAGCTACGAGATATCGTTTTACTACAGTGATGCAGGCACGTGATTTTTATATTAATGTTTTAAAAGCAACCCCCATACCACTTTTGGAATCTACAAAGAAGAATGACGAGGGAGAGTCTCAAGGTGCTGAAGGGACAATGCAGACAGATGATAAAGCTACAGGAATGGATCAAATTTCAGTACCATCGGAAGAAGTTAGAGACCAGAGGATGACGCAATCTGCTTTGAGACGAATGAGAAGAGAGCAAGAACAAGAACAGCAGAAAGTTAAGGAACCTCCAAAGTGTACCTATAGTGAAGCTGTGGGAGGGGCGCGACCTAAGAATGTTAAGGGGATTTTGGAAGAAGCACTCCAAAAGCTTCGGGTCGCCAAGGATGGCGACTAAGCTTTTAACTTGGAATGTTAATGGCTTAAATTCACCACAGAAGAGAAAGAAAATTTTTCAATATTTAAAACAATTTAAGACTGATGCTATTTGTTTACAAGAAACACATATTAGAGTTACGGATCAAAAGTAATTATTAAATTCAAGACTGGGTACACAATTTGTTGCTTCTGCAATGAATAAGAAGAATGGAATGGTTGTTTATATCAAGAATACTTTGACAGTGGAATTAATTGAAGCAGATAAACAAGGAAGATATGTTATAATAGATTTGTTAATAGAAGGCAAAAAAACGCTTCTGGTTGGATTATGTGCACCTAATCAACAACAAGCAGACTTTTATAATTTACTACATAGTAAGATTATTCAGTTGGATTATAAATCTTTTATTTTTATGGGAGATTGGAATGGTGTCTTGGATGTACGATTGGACAAGAGTGGTTCCTTTAGAAGTACTCCAAGCCATGCTAAACTGCCTAAATCCTTTTTTGAGATGAAGGATGATTTGGAGTTGCGAGATGTTTGGAGAGAGAGAAATCCGCAAGAAAAGGATTATACTTTTTTTCCTGATAGACACCAATCTTTTTCTAGGATTGACTTTATATTAACTACCTATGATTTCTTTTCTAGGATTAAGAAGATAAAGATTTGTCCAAGAATTATGTCTGATCACAGTCCAGTATGGTTAGAAATTGATAAGGGTAGTAGAGACAGACGCTCCTGGCGTCTAAATGAGAACCTGTTTAGAAATCAAGAAAATGTGGAAGAATGTAAAAAACAGATGATGGGTTTTTTTGAAACTAATATGAATAAGGGTACTTCTATGGAAATGGTTTGGGATGCTAGTAAAGCTTATATGAGAGGTGTGTTAATATATTTGAACAATAAATATAGACGTAATCTGGAATTTAGGAGGAAAGAATTAGAAAATGAAATTAGGGAAAAAGAAAAGGCCTTGCTTCTGAATTCGTCGGATGTAAAAATTAAAGATGTTATTAATTTATTAAGGGGACAGTTTGATAAGTTAATGGCTGATCAGGTGGCAACAAACCTACGGTTTGCTAGACATAATACTTTTGTAATGCCAATAAACCAGGTAATGGTTAGCTTACTTGTTAAGGAAGAAGCAAAGGGTTTCTAATATAGATAAAATAGAACATAAGGGTAAGGTAGTGTACCAACAGAACCTTATTAAGGAAACTTTTGTTGATTTTTATTCTAAGTTATATGCTAGAGATCAGATTAAAGAAGCAGATATTGATGTATATTTGAGAAATGCTAGTATTCCGGTTCTTATACAAGAACAAAAGGAAGAGATGAATCAAATGATAACTGAGGAAGAAATTCTATTAGCAATTAAACAACTGAAAGCAGGCAAAACGCCAGGAACGGATGGGTTGACTGCTGTGTATTATAAAAATTTACAGCTTGAAATGATAAAGCCATTAAAGGAATTGTTTCAGACAATTCAAATGGGAGAGGGGTGCCTCCGTCTTGGAAAACTGCTTTTATCTCTTTGATTCCGAAGGAAGATTAGGATATCACTCAAGCAAGAAATTATAGACCAATATCACTTTTGAATATGGACTACAAGATATTTGTTAAGGTTTTAGCTAACAGATTAATGAGGGTCCTGCAACAGGTAATTCATGGTGATCAAACTGGGTTTATAAGTGGTAGACAAATGAAAAATAACGTGAGGCATATAGTTGATTTGTTGGAATTTTTGGAAAGGAACAATCAGATCCCTGCAGCGATGATTTTTTTGGATGCTGAAAAAGCCTTTGACCAATTGGATTGGCAATTTTTGATGAAAGTATTAGATAAAATGAACTTTGGGGATAAATTTTTACAACCAATTAGGGCATTATATCAAAAGCAAACAGCCCGTATAATAGTAAATAATAGTCTGACTGAAGTATGTAATATTGAAAAGGGCACAAGGCAGGGGTGTCCGTTGTCACCACTATTATTTGTTTTAACATTGGAAATATTATTGATTAAAATACGGGATTCGGAAAAAATTAAGGGAATCCATATAAGAGATCAGGATTATAGATTGAGGGCGTTAGCAGATGATCTGGTTGTTACGGTGACCCAGCCTGCAAATTCTGTTGTAGAATTGATGGAGATAATAATGCAATATGGGACGGTTTCTGGATTTAAGGTTAATATACAAAAAACTAAAATGTTGTCTAAGAATATGACAGTATCACAAAAGGCTATCTTAGAAGGATTAACTGGATTTGAAATAGTTAAAAGGGTTAAGTACTTGGGGGTATATTTGTCACCCTCAAATGCAAAGTTATATAAAAATAATTATGAAAAGTTATGGGTAAAAGTTCAAAAAGAATTGGATAGTTGGAAAAAATTACAATTGTCTTTATTGGGAAGAATTGCAGCAGTGAAAATGAATGTTTTGCCAAAATTTTTATTTTTATTACAAATGATACCTATTCTTAAAAAGGATTCAAATTTGGAGGAATGGCAAAAGGGAATTAATAAATTTGTCTGGGCAGGGAAAAAGCCACGAGTTAAATTTAAGATAATGCAAGACACGTGTGAAAGAGGTGGTCTTAAAATGCCTAACCTTAAATTATACTATGAAGCTGCTGCTTTGTCAGCGATAAGTGATTGGATTAATTTATCACAAGGCAGACTATTAAATCTTGAAGGTTATGATTTACTGGCTGGCATGCGTACCTATTGTATGATAAAAAGGTAGATAAGGTGTTTAAAGCGCATATTTTAAGATATGCTCTGTTGCGAGTTTGGAAAAAGTATAGACACAAGTTAAATTATAAGATACCTCTTTGGGCAATACCGAAACACGCAATAGAAAATATAAATGTTGGGTTTAAACATGATGTGATTACATATAAGGAAATTTTAACGCTGGAAAGGAATGTATGGCATTTAAAGCCGTATAATCTCCTACGAGGAGAAAAGATTGTTCAAACCTGGTTTCAGTATTTTTTATTTATTTATTTTTTATTTTGTATGGGCAACTACAGGCCAGGTGGAAAGAAGATCAGAAAACTGGTTTCTTAATGACTGATGAAAATTTGGTAAAGCAAATTAGAAATCAGGGTCAAGCACATATTAAACGGATATATCTTGCATTGATAGAAATTGATTCAGAGACAGAACTTGTTAAAGATTGTATGATAAAATGGTCTCAGAATTTTCAAGAAGTTATTACAATGGATATTTGGGAAAAGATTTGGGTGAGAAATGTAAAATTTATGCAAGCTCAAAATTTAAGAGAGAATTTTTATAAAATGTTTTATAGATGGCATCTAGATCCAAAAAACTAGCAAGTATGTATCCGAACTACCAGCCTAAATGTTGGAGGTGTGGTGGTGAAGATGCAACGTATTTTCATATATGGTGGAATGTAAAAAGGTTAAAGCTTTTTGGATTAAAATTTGGTGGAATATGCAGAAGATATTTAAGAGAAGGATAAAGTTTTGTCTGCAATTGTTTTTATTGGGTATTGTTACTGATACTACTGTTGTGGACACTAAGTTGATGTTGAATTTAATTACGGCAGCAAGACTTTTAGTAGGGCAATACTGGAAGAAGGAAGAACTGCCGTCTATAGAGGAATGGACTCTAAAGGTTTCTAACCTGGCGGAAATGGCAAAGATCTCAGCGTATTTGAAAGACCATTCGCAACAGAGATATATCGTGGAGTGGAAAAAATGGATTGATTACATCCAGAATAAATATGGGACGAAAAAGTTTCATTTAGCATTTGAATAAGTATTGATGGGATATTTATATTGCTTGTAGTCATATTATACGAGTTAAAGTGCGATAGATTTAATAACCTATTGTTGTTTGCTTAGGGTAAATTATGTTTGTTTATACTTTTATACCTTGTATTTAGCTCTGGGAAGTCGGGGAGGGGGAAGGGGAGGAAGATTGGGGTGGGTTGGGAAGGGAGGGGTGGGTTGGGGGGGTTGGAAGGGGTTTTGTTTTGTTATAGATAAAATGTACTGAAAAACTTTTCAATAAAAAAAAAAAAGAATGTCATTATCATACACAACTCTTGTGATCAAAACTCTGTTGGTGCCCAAAAATGGCCCAGAGGTTTCTCATCACTCCTTGAAATAAAATACTTTTTCTGCTACAGGTTATGCTTGCCATAATCACATAGGAAATATGTGTAATATCTCATTATATTTTCATTTCACAAGCAGCTATCTGATAAAGCTATTTATTTAAAAAAATCACAGGGATAAATTTTGCCATCTTATAAAGAATATCTAGGTTTTAATTTGGTAAAAGAAAGCAGATAACTAGTCTACCTCAGTATTTGCTTAAAAGAAATATTATGAATCAGGAGAGAGCCTTACTAGTCTGTAGTAGCCAAGGAGTTTGTTCAGCTGTTCACACCAAAATGTTTTATTAAAAGCTTTTGTGAGTGCATTTCCTCAGACGGACACTGAATTTAAAATAATATTGCCAATGATACTTCTGATGACATGAGCAATTGCTCAGAAAAGCTTATGACTTTTGTTAGTCAGAAAAGATGCTACCAGACTTCTTCACATTTTTTGAATAACTATCAGGAGTCCCTATAGGAAGAACACTGTAACAATACCCATGACGCTGATTCACAAGTTTAGAAGGGAACGAACACAGATGTTCTTCACTCTTTCTTGACATTTCGGCCATGAGCCAAACCTCTGGGGCTGGTGGTGGGGGTTGTAGAGGCCGGCCTTCGCTTCAGAATGAGTTCCATTCCTAACTCTCGCCTTTAGCCCGAATTTGGCATTGCCTTTCCTTGAACGAAATTGATACAAACCAGCTGAATATTTAAAAAGTGCGGCTGAAAGCATTTTTCAGCAGTTTGTTGGCTCAAGGAAGGAAAACGCCATTTGCATCTAGAGGTTGTCCTTAAGTCTGACATTCTTAACCTGGGGATTTTAACCTCTATGCCATATGATTAAATAGATAAATTCTGCAAATCAGATCCTCTTTTTAAAAATGCAGCATTCCTGAATCACCCACACCAGCCAACCACAGGAAACTGCTGAGCTAACCACCCCCCTCCCCAGGCAGTGGACCACAAGAGGAGCAGCTGCCTTCGAGGCCAAGGACTGTCTGACTAAAAAGGGGCCTTATAAAGAAAATCTCTCCCCTCAAAAACGCCCCCAAAGGGACGGAGCCAGTGCCACAAAGGAAGGAGACATCGGTTCAGAAAAGGGGGCACGCAGCATGTGCCAGAGTCAGCCAGAGCAGCCAGGAAGGTTATTTTACTTAACTCTATCACAATTTTTTCACACACTGGGGAGATTCAATCAAAATTATTTTTAGTAAAAAGTATGTTTGGGTTTGATTTAACCCAAACAGATATTCTTCAGGAAGAGAGATGCAGAATTAATTTTAAATGGAACACCCCCTCAAAACCATTCTTTGGCCAGACTGTTCCCACATTTATTTTCTTCCAAAATGGAGCAATGAAGGAGGCAGAAACTTTGAGAAACCACTACGAGCTCCACCACATCCAGGTCAATTAATTATTATGGAGCTTTGGGAAGTATTTTGCTGCATCAAGGATGGAACTATCAATAATTTTTAAAATGTCATTTGTAAAATGTTCACAAGAAGATATTATTTATGGCCATGTTTAATTCTGGTAAAAAAAAAAAAAGGAATCTTCTGGACCACATCGCTCCAATTCTTGGAACTAAGTT
Organism: Daboia siamensis; assembly: GCA_024449315.1. Lineage (NCBI taxonomy): Eukaryota > Metazoa > Chordata > Lepidosauria > Squamata > Viperidae > Daboia > Daboia siamensis. The sequence continues at coordinate 380,016 of JAKJMR010000204.1, read as the reverse complement.
TTGCTTCATTCCCTCCTTTCCAGTCCTCTCCCCCATCTGCCTATTTACAGACTGCTGCTGCTGCTGCCCCTTTCCATCCCCATCTTTCCCGTTTTTCTAGATACTGCAGGAGCCATGCCATGCCACTCTGCAGTGGTCCCCAAATTAAAAAGGAGTAAACAATACGGCACCCCAAGAGAGAGAAGGAAGCCTTTGTACTTCTTTCTCACCCTGAAATCCAGAAAAGCTGAGCTGCTAGTCTGGGTTCTAGGAAGGGGATCCGCTTCTGCAAGCATCTGTGGGTCAAGCTGGCCCAAACGGAGAGGCTGGAAGTGGAAAAGATCCCTCACCTCCAAGGAGCTCCTTAAAATGAGAAACTCACTCTCAACAGTGACACTCAAAAAAGGCACTTAACAAATAACCAAATGTGAAGGTTAGTTTTGTTACTTCCCAGAAGGCAAATTCAAAGATGTTAGTATTTATTCAGCTATTTTTACAATATTCACAGTCTTCGCATAGGACCTGCATATGGCTCACAATATGGAAAGAGCAAAGTTATAACACCATCATAATTTTTAAAATTATAAAAATACATAACTATTAATAAATGTAGCTATCCAAGACACTACTCTGCAATTTATTTCTTTTTAGGAACTGGCTAGACATATTTTGAATGATTATTGAGAATCACACAAAAGAATCACATCAGCCCCATCTTAATGCAGTTACGTTACAAATAAAATGGGGGCAAAACTTACTTTCGTGAATCCAATTTGCTCCTTACGGAATTTTTCCAGAGGCTTGATCAACAAATTGCTGGCATTTTGCACCTGTGAGGAAAATGTAGCAAAATAATAAATACGCAACACTAAACCTTTTAAATCTGCATGATTTGGTCTTCAACTGTGCTCCAGAACTAATTTTGTAGTAACTCATATGAGAATCTGCAGAACTAAGGAAGAAGGGCCTTAGGACCCTGACACGAGTTCACATGAGCACAGTTTGGCCAGGTTCTCACATCAAACTAAGTCTTCTGGATTAGTGTGTAATGTGAACCAGTCACATTGGCCTTTTCGAGAAACCATAATTAAAAGCTAATCATGGAAAGGCGTAACAGAAATCATGATATGGTGCAATAGGGTTTGTGTAATGTAATGTGTGCTTTCAGGAAACCTCCCTGCCCCAACAATTTGGAGACATCAGTTGCCAAGAGCTCTGCAACGTATCAAACACCTCCTTAGAACCTGCAAGATTCCGGACTGATCAGGTTCCCTGGAAGGGGGTTTTCAAAGTGTTGTGCCCTGAACTGAAGCAAAAGAAGAGTGGGAAAACCTGAAACAAAGGGGACAGGCAGCCTTGTAAGGGAAATGGGCATGTTTAGCGTGCACCAGAAATGCAACTGTTTGATTTAAAAACTCCACAAGAAATACCAACGGTAATTAAGATGTTTTAATTAAGGAATCCAATAATTAGGAGTGAAATACACAGAATCCCAGAAAACTCATAGAAAGAAGGTAGATCTGTACAGACTCCTTTCTGGCATGGAATTCTGCAAGGGCACTATTTTAGAAGTTGTATTATTCTAGCTATTGCTAATCTTAATTTGACTGGGTGTAGACAGCAAACATGGATCATGAAAATAGAATAGAGTAGAGTAGAGTAGAGTAGAGTAGAGTAGAGTAGAGTAGAGTAGAGTAGAATAGAATAGAATAGAATAGAATAGAATAGAATAGAATAGAAGCTGTATAATCTGTAGTTATACAGATTGTTCCTGCCTAAATGTAAAACTTTGCTTTTCTCCACATTAAAACTCATTTTGTTGGATAGAGCCCATTGTTCAAGTTTGTCAAGATCTTTTTGGATGCTGAGCTTGTCTTCTAGGGTGGTGAATACTCTTGCCAGTTTAGTGTCATCTGCAAATTTGAGTTCCCCTTCTATTCCCTCACCTAGGTCATTTATGAAGATATTGAAGAGTCCAAAGCCTCCAAAGAAAGGCAGTGCCAAAGAATGTTCAAACTATCGCACCATTGCACTCATTTCACAGGCTAGTAAAGTTATGCTTAAAATTCTACAAACTAGACTCCAGCAGTATGTGGATCGAGAACTACCAGAAGTACAGGCAGGATTTTGAAGAGGCAGAGGAACTAGAGATCAAATTGCTAACATACGCTGGATCAGGGAGAAAGCTAGAGAGTTCCAGAAAAACATCTACTTCTGCTTCATTGACTATTCTAAAGCCTTTGATTGTGTGGATCATAACAAACTGTGGCAAGTCCTTAAAGAGATGGGAGTACCAGACCATCTTATTTGTCTCTTGAGAAACCTATATGCGGGCCAAGAAGCAACAGTGAGAACTGGACACGGAACCACTGATTGGTTCAAAATTGGGAAAGGAGTCCGGCAAGGCTGTATACTGTCGCCTTGCCTATTCAACTTATATGCAGAGCACATCATGAGAAAGGCAGGGCTAGATGAATCAAAAGTTGGAATTAAGATTGACGGAAGAAATATCAACAACCTAAGATATGCAGATGATACCACTCTAATGGCAGAAAGTGAAGAGAAACTAAAGAGCCTCTTGTTGCGAGTGAAGAAGGAGAGTGCAAAACTTGGGTTGAAACTAAACTTTAAGAAAACCAAGATCATGGCATCCGGCCCTCTCAATTCCTGGCAAATAGATGGGGAAGAAATGGAGGTAGTGACAGATTTTATTTTCCTGGGCTCCAAGATCACTGCAAATGGGGACCGTAGCCAAGAAATTAAAAGATGCTTGCTCCTCGGGAGGAAAGCCATGGCAAATCTAGACAGCACACTAAAAAGCAGAGACATCACCCTGTCAACAAAAGTGCGTATAGTCAAGGCTATGGTCTTCCCAGTTGCAATGTATGGCAGTGGAAGTTGGACCATAAGAAAGGCTGAGTGCCAAAGAATTGAGGCCTTTGAACTCTGGTGCTGGAGAAGACTCCTGCGAGTCCCTTGGACTGCAAGGCGATCAAACCGGTCAGTCCTAGAGGAGATCAACCCTGACTGCTCTTTAGAAGGCCAGATCCTGAAGCTAAAACTCAAATACTTTGGCCACCTAATGAGAAGGAAGGACTTACTGGAGAAGAGCCTAATGCTGGGAAAGGTTGAGGATGACAGAGAATGAGGTGGCTGGATGGAGTCACTGAAGCAGTAGGCGTGAGCTTAAATGGACTCCAGAAGATGGTAGAGGACAGGAAGGCCTGGAGGAACATTGTCCATAGGGTCGCGATGGGTCAGACACGACTTTGCAACTAACAACAACAACAACATTGAAGAGTCCTGATCCTAAGACGGAGTCTTGTGGTACCCCACTGCTTACTTCTCTCCATGTGGATGTAGTGCCATTGAGGACTACTCATTGAGTAAGATTTGCCAGCCAGCTACAGATCCATCTGGTGGTGATGTTGTCTATCCCACCTTTTTCTAGCTTACTAAGCAGCAGGTTGCAGTCTACTTTGTTGAATGTCTTACTGAAGTCTATTATGTCCAACGCCTTTCGCTGGTCTACTAATTTAGTCACTTTATCAAAGAATGAAATAAGATTGGTTTGTCATAATCTGTTTTTAACAAACCCGTGCTGAAAACTAGTTATAAGTTTGTTATAACTTTCTAGTTTTTCGCAGATCTGTTTTTTGATTATCTTTTCCAGGATCTTCCCAGGTATTGATGTTAAACTGATTGGTCTGTAGTTTCCTGGGTCTGTTTTTTTTCCTTTCTTGAAGATGGGAACCACATCAGCCCTTTTCCAATCCTCAGGTACTTCCCTGGTGCTCCAGGATTTATAAAAAATGTGGTGCAATGGTTCTGAGATAACATCTGCCAGCTCCTTCAGAACTCTGGGATGTAATCTGTCGGGCCCCGGTGATTTATATTTGTCAATGTTGGATAGTTGTTTTCTTACCGTTTTCTTGCTTATTTTAATTTTTGTTTCTAGTTTTAACTATTAAGTTAACTATTAAGTTAGTTAAGTTAGTTGGTCAAATAAACCAAAACTGCATAGGTTCAGGGTAGATTAAATCATAAGCCAAGATTGACAGCTTCCAACGTGCTGGGCCCAAGCCAACCATGCTTTGGGTCATGCAATGATGGGGCTCCATCCCGCCCTACTGAATCCTCAGCCCACCTCAGACTAAGGAGGAAGGGGAATCGTCCTTATTACCATCATGGACCGCTCAAGTTCCACCTCTTGGAGCAACTCAGCAAATTCCTTAAAGGACTCAGCTGAAAAGAAGAGAAAATAATGAGAAAACATTAACTGATGGATTAATGAATTGAGAGATTAACAGAGTGCCCATTTGGTATAATGGTTAAGCACCAGACTAAAAAGCAGGAGACTGTGAGTTCAAGTCCTGCCTTAGCTATGAAAGCCAGCTGGGTGCCTTTGGGCCAGTCACTCTCTCAGCCCACCCCAACTTCACAGGGTTGTTGCTGTGGGAAAAATAAGAAGAGGAGGGAGGTTACAGGATATATCTGTTGCCTTGATTTATTTGTAAAATTAATAAAGGTGGGATACAAACAAAGACTGACTCTAAGAGGGGAATATAAAGTACTTCCTATTTCCCCCATCTTACCTTTAGCATCCTCATAGTGGATTAATATCCTGAATGTGTAGCTTTCTTAGTAGGTCATCATATCAATGTGTCAGGAGAGATTATTAGGCTGTGACCAGAAGAATCTCTCCAAGAAATCTTCTGAGCAAATGAGAGGGGTGCCCCAAGTCTCCCATGTCCAAAACAACTGCCCAATGGAACTAAATGAAGCATTTCCACATGCTAATTTTATAACTGCCTCAAATCAAATCGCATACAACTTTTGCCTTGGCTTTTTGCTTTAATTGAAAAGTGCACAAGAAGGTTGATCTTTCCTGCCTCAGCATAACACTCATGAGTTCTTCCCTTTTCTCATAACCATTATACTATAGAATAATATGGAATCATCTGTTTGATATTTATGCTGAAAATTTATCCAAATTTTCTCCTCCTTTGGTTTTTCTGTCTTATCCTTGGGTGTCCAACACTCATCTAAGACAGCTGGAGGGCAGCCTGGGCCCTGCTGCTTTCTGACACTCGTCTCCACTCTGCGGCTGCCCTGGCTGCTCACACCGTCGTCACCTTGCCTACCTATTCTTCCCCAAAATATAAATTCTATAAAGTTTTACAAACATTTTCTATATACTGCAATAAAAGAACTGATCTAACGTTTGCCTAGGGACGCGGTGGCTCAGTGGGTTAGGACGCTGAGCTTGTCGATCTGAAGGTCGGCAGTTTGGCGGGTCGAATCCCGAGTGCCGCGTAGCAGAGTGAGCGCCTGTTACTCGTCCCAGCTTCTGCCCACCTAGCAGTTCGAAAGCACGTAAAAATGCAAGTAGAAAAATAGGGACCACTACGGTGGGAAGGTAACAGCGTTCCGTGCGCCTTTGGCGTCTAGTCATGCCGGCCACATGACCACGGAGATGTCCTCGGACAAGCGCTGGCTCTTCGGCTATGAAACGGAGATGAGCACCGGCCCCTAGAGTCGGAAACGACTAGCACGCATGTGCGGGGGAACCTTTACCTTTACCTTTAACGTTTGCCTCCATCTATCAACGCATCCATCTCAAATATCAAGAGGCAAGTACAATCACTGATCCAGGTCATACAACTGGGCTGTTTATCGGCTAAGAAATGCGAATAGCGAACACACTCTTTAGAAAAGCATTCTTAAAAGAGGTACCCCAGATTATTTTCTTGCCATGGAAATAAGTAGAAGCCCAACATCTGATCAGGACAGAAAATCATACGCCTGCTTTTTCTAAAAAAGAGGAATGGGAGCATGAAGACACTTTTTTCAAGAGAAGAAAGCTGCAATGGGTTAAGGGCCTCTCAAGTCATGCTGGAAAGAAAGCGAACATGGGAGGGTCCCATTCTTGGAAATACACATTCCAGATATTGCTGGGTTCCTCGTGCTGCTGTGCGATATACATGGATCCCTTGGCCAGGGGAAAACAAGACATTGTATCTTGTATAATGGGCCAGACATAATTTGAATTTTTAAACTTCACAACTTCCACTTTTCAATGAGACTTCAGCTGACCTAATACACGGCTCCTGCTCTGGATCTGGGGTGGTTTTTTTTACTGTTTCAAGTACTGACCTGCCCATCACAAGAGGGCTAACATGGCAGTTATGGAGAGGCAGTTAAGTATGCTGGATAGGTTTTATGCAAGATATTCTAAACTGAATTACAACCAACAATTTTATTACTCGAGCAGGACATGAAATGGACTTCTAGCACCCAGCCCTGACAAGGCGAGAGAGGCAGCTGGCCAAAAAAGCACTTACCAATGTTGATTTCATCATCTGTCAGAGTGTCCCCTATGAAGTCAAACTGAAAGGACTGGAGTGTCAGGGAGAATTTCTGGACAGCCAAGGAATAATCTGAGAAAGTTTAAACAGGAGAGTTTCAAACATAAGTATATAAGAGCAACTCAGTTGGCAGAGACCTCAGAGATGAAACAGAACACTGATTTTGAACTTTGGCCCCTGAGTTTTGAATGCAGTGGTCAGCACCCTCCGTTCCCCCAAACACCCCGTTTACAAAGAGCAACTGCCCCCTCAGCTGGCTTGCCTGCATCATCTTGGCTCCTCCCCCTTTGCTCCCAGTCCCGTCCAAGACCCCGGCAGGGCTCTGCATCTTCCAAAGAAAGCCCTGGAGGTAGCTCCTGACTGCTGTCTGCCCAAAATGCCTTTGGGGCCTCAGACATTCTTGAAAATAAATCTTATGTTGAAGGCTGGCACTTTGTTCTACAGCATGGCAGCTTCTCAATATTTTTTAATGAAAAAAATCTGTAAGTAATCCAGAATCAGAGGGAGGCACCACAGTAAATATTCACTAACACGCTGCTCTCCATGACTATTAAACTGCCTTCACCACTTTTAAAATAAATATGCAGAGGAGAGACTTTGTGTGCATTAAAAATGATTTCCATGCTGGGATCAACATAGGCCTGTGAAGGAAGGAAGGAAGGAAGGAAGGAAGGAAGGAAGGAAGGAAGGAAGGAAGGAAGGAAGGAAGGAAGGAAGGAAGGAAGGAAGGAAGGAAGGAAGG
>JAKJMR010000204.1:356040-367860 GCA_024449315.1 Daboia siamensis | reverse complement strand
AATACACAACAGGAAGGAAGGAAGGAAGGAAGGAAGGAAGGAAGGAAGGAAGGAAGGAAGGAAGGAAGGAAGGAAGGAAGGAAGGAAGGAAGGAAGGAAAACATAGGCAGGACTGTTCTGGTTTTTTTTTTCTTCATCTGATGACTGCATGGATTTGCAAAACTGTTCTCCAGCAAAGCCAGCTGCTGAGCCCTCGGAGAGTCAGTCTTTTTCCATCTTGGATATCTTAACTGGAGATATTGCACCTTATGTGGTTTTTATTGTATATAAATTATACTTCTATTCAAAACCACATTTTTTCAGTATGGTTTTATCACTAATCTTTAACCTTTCCTCTTCAAGTTCATGTTCGGTGATCAGATTTTCAAGCCATTTTCTTATTATTTATTAGTATTTATTTTATTTATATCAGACCTTTATTATTTTATATAAGAAACTCAAAGTGGTACACATAAGAATATCGAGTCACAGGGCTGGAAGGGACCTTTATCATCTTTGCTGCTCTTCTCTGAACACTTTCCAGGGTCTCAACACCTTTTTTGTATCTTAGTGAACAGAACTGGACTCGGTATTCCAAGTGTGGCCTCAGTATAAAATGGTATCATCACTTCTTGTGATCTTGATGCTATCCCTTCCTACAAGACTGATCATGATCTTGATGCTACCTCTTTCTATATTATTCTTCCCTCTCAGTGCAACTGAATCTGCAGGCAGCATGTATGAATTAATTTACTTTTGAGTCACAATCTCTAAAATGCCTTAAAAATTCATCTGATTTCTTTTTCTATGCATACTGGAATTTGGAAGCTTAGAAAATACTTGCATAACCAAAGCAACCAAGTCTTAAGCACCAAGAGAGACTAACTGCTTTGACCAGCTCCACATAATTACATATGAAATCAGCACTCATATGAAAACAGGATTTCAGTCTATTTTGCATACTGCGACTATCCAGAAGTCTTAAACCTTGAATCAGAGACAACAAGCAAAAAGCATCCAACTATGAGACCACTACATTCAGATCGGACGTCTGTCACAATGCCAGCTGGGTGCTTGTATGAAGGAGAGCATGAGGGACAAGTATCAGCCAAGGTGGACAGCACAGTGAGACCACTACATTTCATTCCCCACTGTGATCACTTGAACATGGACAGTGAGACAGAGAATGCCTCTCCTAAGAGGCAGAACCAGGAAAAGGTTTCTTCCAAACACACTGGGGAGACGACGTAGCTCCCATCCAGTCTGATGAAACTTTATTTTCCTGAATTTGCTCGATCAGTCCCTGAACTGTCTTACATTGAGCTAATCCCGTTACTCACTAGTAAGCGCTCCTACACTTGATCTGTTGTTCAAGCTCTGTTCCAAGTATTGATCTGCCCATCACAAGAGAGATTAAAGTGCCACGTTGTGGAAATCTTGCAAAATTTCATACCACATTGTTTGTGTTTATTGACTGATTTTGATAGCTGCCCAACTGAGTCAGCTTACAGTTCAAACGGTTGCACGTTAAGCCCTGCTGGTACAACAACAATTGCCGTGGCTGCACTATGAATGGCATGAAGAGGTAGCCAAAGTTGCCTGGTGGTGGCATATGAACTGACTTCAAGAGCAGGCAGCAAAACCCTCAGGAAAAAAACTCTAATTTTCACTGCCATGCTGGACGCATAGGGCAGAATCCAAAGAAGAGTAGTTTGTGCTCTTCAGCCTCTTTTGAAGGCAACCAAACTACGACGAATCAGAGGGGCACAGGGATGAGCTGCAGATAAACCAGGCCCTATACCGGTAATGCCATGGAACCAATGAGGAATCAGATATTCTCTAGTCCAATAAGCCTCTGACTATTTGTGGTCAGATGAGTGAAGGATCCACGAGAAAGGAGAAATAAAAGGATCCTGAACAAGATCCTTCATAGCCAGAAGCAGTATTAAGGGCAAGGATCAAGAATATATTAGGGAAAAGGAGGAATTAAGGGAGGAATTAAAGTGCAGTGTGAATGACACTGTGTATCATTTACTCTTTCCACCCTCCCCACCCCTTCCTTATTTTAACCATACATCTACATTTTGAGGTAGGTGGAGCTATGATTCAGGGACTGGAAACGCAAAGACACAATTTCCAAGAAAACAAGGGCTTGAGGTCTGGATGTTCATTCATCTCCACCCCCAGGTGTCAGGTCTTTCGCCACATCAAGTCTCTTCCTATGGCCAATTGCCATATTCTCTGGCGTAAAAAGATGGCTTTTCTGAGCTTAAATAGAATCTAATTTGCAGTGTCTTCAGCAGAAAGCATCTAGGAACTGGGCAAGGGTATGTCCAGGAGGAGCTGCAGAGGCCCAGATGGGCTGCTCTGAAGAGGAACAACAATGTCTAAAGTTAGCCAGGTCATAGAGATGACATGCGGAAGCCAACAGCCACATTAGTGCTCTTAATCAGATGACAGCCACCCAACTCATCCTCAGAGTGTCGCCAACAAGCTTCTGCCTCCTCCTTTCACTTGCTCTGCTTGACATGAGAGACAGCAGCAGCTCTCCAGGCAGCCCAACTAGAAGGTGGGGTTTTTTCCCATCATATGTTCTGAACCTTCAGACAACCGATGGTTTTTCCAAGCTTTGGGAGAAGACTGGGCCATCCTCTGAGATTAATAAGTCTGACCATGGCACAAGGAGAAGCCGGGCAATGACAATGACAATGCAGTGAGAACTGGGTTGGCCCAGCTTTTTATTCGTTTACTTCCTCAGACTCTCTATGCTGCTGGAACCCTTGTAGACCCTTCTTTTCATAAGAGGGCTTGATATGGATCAAACCACTGAGAAGGAGGTACTTTGCTTTTCACTCTCATGCTTCACTAGAATGCATGAAGCATGTTTGCAGCTTTTGCACCCAAAATTTCCTGCAGAGTTGTAGGAGTCAAAAGCATGATAGCACCATTTTTTTGGCAAGATGGGGCCAAAAACATGCCAGCGGATAACCTTTTGGCTTCTTGCCCTTCTTGAAATAAAATTAGAAATATCAGCTCATAATCCTTCCATGCTTCTGGTGGGAGGGTTCCCACCCTCTCCGACAACCTGATCCTAGAGAAAGGGCGCTTCCTAGGAGGGGAGTCGGGATGGAGAGAGGAGCCATGGCTTTCAGGCAGTTCTCCCAGATTAATTCCAGCTTTGAGATCAGACTGGTGAGAAAGGATCAGTCTAACCCAATGGTGATTCCTTGTTGGCAGATTTTCTAACTGCCCACTGCTAACAGATGGTGTCTCACCCCATCAGAACCAGCAGGGTCGGCGAGCTTCAGGCCCCTTAACAGCTGGCATCTTGTGGGCCTCAGGAAAAAGAAAGCCTTCTCTCTCGTGGAGCCAGAACCAGAGAGACAATCTGCCCAGAGATGTGGATGTCCCCAACCCTCCTGGCTTTGAGCAAGACCCGGATGTCCTCTCAGGCATTTGGACCTGGAGCTAATGCACCCATTTTTCTTGTTATGGATTGAAAATGGGGTTATTTTTTAGACCCAAGGTGTTATGTTATTCTTTCCATTGTTTTTTTGTTTTTGTTTTTTGTATATAGTGTTGCTTTTTTGGGGGAAGGTTTAATCTTCTGTGGCCATCAGAGTCATTGCTGCAAAATGGGCAGTAATATGAATTGTTTAAATAAATCTCATCTTGTCTTCATTGGGTAGCCTGCACTCTGATGCTACCCTGATTCTGACACAGATCATTTTATGAGCCCTGGTGGCCCAGTGGTTGAAATGTGCAGGATTGCAGGCTGACTCTGCCCACAGTTCGATCCTGACTAGTTCACTGTTGATTCAGCCTTCCGTCCTCCCGAGGTCTGTAAAATGAGGGCTCAGATTGTTGGGGGCAAGAGACTGACATTTGTAAACCATCCAGAGAGTGCTTTAAAGCACTCTGAGCTGGTACATAAGTCTAAGTGCTATTGCTATTGTATACAGTCAAATAAGTTGGATCAAAGCATACTTTTAAATGGATGTTAAGTTTTATTCCAAAAATTGAGCTGAGTAGCACTAATTTCTCAATTGGAAATGTCTTACTCCAATGACAACAGCTGAGGTATTGTTCAAAGAATATAAAAAATTGCTCAGATCCGGACTGGTTTGGACTCCGACTGGGCAGAGTCTGACATGGAGGAATCAAGCGGTCTTGAGCATGTTATCTGGACTGAGCTCGACCCTGTTTCCCCTGATGACGTGGACAGAATCATGAGGAGACTGAGCTCCACCACTTGTTTACTGGACCCATGCCCCTCCTGGCTGGTTTATGCAGCTCGGGAGGAGACACGACGCTGGTTCCAGGCAGTAATATCTGCTTCCTTGAAGGAGGGTGTCTTTCCTGCTGCCTTGAAGGAGGCGGTGGTGAGACCCCTCCTCAAGAAGCCTGCTGTTTTAAATAACTACCGTCCGGTTTCCAACCTTTGCTTTTTGGCGAAGGTTTTTGAGAGTGTGGTGGCGCATCAGCTTCCTCTGTTCTTGGAGGAAACTGATTACCTTGACTCGTACCAATCGGGTTTCAGGCCCGGGTACAGCATGGAGACGGCATTGGTCGCACTGGTGAATGATCTCTGGCGGGCTCGGGACAGGGGATGTTCCTCTGTCCTAGTCCTTTTAGACCTCTCAGCGGCTTTCAATACCATCAACCATGGTATCTTACTGGGGTGCCTCAGGGGGTTGGGAGTGGGAGGCACTGTTTTATGGTGGTTCTCCTCCTACCTTCTGGGCCGCTCGCAGTCGGTGTTGACGGGAGGGCAGAGGTCCGCCCTGAGGTCTCTCGTTTGTGGAGTCCCTCAGGGGTCAGTCCTCTCTCCCCTCCTGTTCAACATCTACATGAAACCGCTGGGCGAGCTCATTCGTGGTTTTGCGGTGGGGTATCATCAGTACGCTGATGATACCCAACTTTTTCTTTCCACCCGAACCAACCCAGTGATGCACTCGACATGATGTCCCGTTGCCTGGAGGCGGTCCGGCTTTGGATGGGGAGAAACAGGCTTCGACTCAATCCTGCCAAGACTGAGTGGCTGTGCATACCGGCATCTTGGGTTAACCAGGTTGTTCCATCACTAATGATGGGGGGTGAGGTGTTACCCTCCGTCGATAGGGCTCGCAACTTGGGCATCCTCTTGGATTCACGGCTTAATTTTGAAGACCATATAGGAGCCGTGACCAGGAGGGCTTTTGCCGAGCTTCGTCTGGTGCGCCAGTTGCGGCCCTATCTGGACCAAGATGCCCTACGCACAGTCACCCATGCGCTCGTGACCTCCCGGCTAGACTACTGTAACGCTCTCTACATGGGGCTGCCCTTGAGGACCACTCGGAGGCTTCAACTGTTGCAGAATGCAGCCACGCGAGTTGTTATGGGAGTTTCCCGATACTCCCGTGTAACACCTCTTCTCCGTGAGCTGCATTGGCTTCCGGTTGCCCTCCGGATGAGATTCAAGGTGCTGGTAATGACCTATAAAGCTCTAAATGGCTTGGGTCTGGATTATCTAAGGGAACACCTGCTGCCGGCATCAACTTCCCATCGTCCTGTGCGCTCCCACAGGGAGGGCCTTCTCAGGTACCGCCGGTTAAGGAATGCCGGCAGGTTATTCCCAGGGGAAGGGCGTTCTCGGTGGGCATGCCAGCCCTATGGAACCAACTTCCCACGGAACTCAGGACTGCCCCTGACCTTCGCTCATTTCACCGGGACTTGAAAACCTGGTTCTTCGAGCTGTTTGGCCCAGACTGAGGGGTTTTAACTAATTTAATTTAATTGGGTTTTAGTTAATTCAGGGACAGTAATTTAATTATTTTTAACTGCTTTTAATTTTTGTATGCTATGTATTTTAATTTTCCCTGTAAACCGCCCTGAGTCCTATGGGAATAGGGCGGTATACAAATTTAAATAATAAATAATAAATAAAGATTACAACAGATACCTGGATGGCTGACAGCCTTTCTCTTTCTTTAATCAAAGGACCCCTAGCCACTGTTTATTGGACTGACGTTGCACTTTTTGTCCAGGAGCTCAAAGTGTCATATTTTGTGTTCCCTCTATTTTTCCCCCCACAACAGCACAGGGAGGTCAGCTGGATTAAAAACATGACTGGCCCTAAGTTCTCCAGGAAACCTGCATGAAGGATGCGGAACTAAAACATGGGTCTCCCTAATCCTAGTTCAGCATTTTCACCATTTCTAGTTCAACTAGAAGGTACAAAAAACAAGTGTCCACCACTGAACCTATCAGCTAGGTGGTCATTCTCCATCCCATAATATATAGCCATACCTTTTCATACTATCATATCACAATACTTTCATTGGCTACTTGAAAGGGAAGTGTTTAAATGTCCCTGTTTAGGTCCGCCCACCTGGCTCTGTATATGCCTGGTATGAACACGTTAAAAGGGAGAATAAGATCTTCTCTTCCAAGGAAGGTCAAGGCCAGCCTGCCGTTTCAGCTTCAACTACAAGCTCTGTGGTAGTGGAAAATGACAGTACAGCATGAAAGTCATATCAATCCCTACAACTTTTGCTCAACATAAACTCTACATCTGAAGATAAGCGTCTTTTAGCTATTCAGCCCCAAAGATCTGGACGCATCTTTGCTCAATGGCAGCTTCCCCAGCCTAGACCTCTCCGGATGCATTAGGAATACAGCTGCCAGAGATCTCAGCCGGCCCTTCTGGGGTCAGGGAGTGCTCCCCAGCATCTCTGCCCAACTCTCAGGGAAGATTTGATCTGTTAGGCATTCAAGTCCTTCCTGATGTGTATCCATTCATTCTGCCTTATGATGAACACTTTTTATTTATTTTTCTTTCTTCCCTATCTCCACAGTACATCTAGTTTTTACTTATAATATTAATTTCTGCAATGCGCTCCAAAATCTCCAGTCACATTATTAATCAATGCAAACTTGCAAAATGCTTTGCTATGACCAATAAACACAGTAGCCAACATCACATCTTGTGGTTCCACATGCTAATCAAGCTTTGTGTAAAGAACAGTTTGAACTAAGCCATCATTTGAGGATATGAGCAGCAACCCTCCTAAATTGTTGGTTTCTACACTCTCTTCCACCCCTATGTGCCTAGAGGAGTTGGTTCTTTTACTTAGATTTTAGATCACGTACAGAGTGCATGTCACTTACAAGCATTACTTAAGCTGAAGTAGAAGGCAACTGAAACAAGACATAATTAAAGCATAGTCTGTGGGGCTGTCCTGAGTCAATTACAGAGAATTGAGATTAACTGACTTCAGGAAGCAAAGATCTATGCTCCTATTAAGCTACCATTAATCTAAAAGAAAACCTTATTTCCAGTTTCCTAAATTATGAGCTGGATAAGGAAGGAGACTGTCTAAACTCAGCAAGGGGAGTTTATTCTTATCCTAATAGATACCGTGTTTTATCAGGCGATTAGGACAACATTCTCAAGGGAGAAAGACTCCTTCATTTGTGCTAACTATTCAAAATGCAAACATTTTCTTGTCACCAGGGATGCAATTGGGATAACAAACTGAGTTAGAAATCAAACTTACGCATAAGAAACTAAGCAAATTATACAGAGGCACTTATAGGGCACGTGCCAGATTGAGGCAGAGAGATAGAAGAGGTTTTCTTCACTTACAAAGTTAGAGCTCCATCCAATGAAATTAATTCAGGAGAGACAGAAGGAAAAGATGTTCTTTCAACCTACTCCGTGGAGAAAATCCTCATCTGCTGCTAGCATTTGTGATCAAGGTAATCAAATTGAAAAATAAAAGGAGACTAGATGGGTTTCCTCTTAATGCTGGTCCCTCTTGACCCCCCTGCAGCAAAGAAAACCAAATAATGGTTGCTGGAAGAAGCAGCAGAGGACTCTCCTCCCAAGTCAGGACATGTTGAAGGGGATGGGCAGACCAAGCAGGGCTCTGCTTCTATCTGGCCCAGAATCCCCCAATGAAATGAACCTCCCTGATGCTGTAACCTTTACACCCTACTCCAGGGGTCTCAAACTCAATTGCATTGAGGGCCGCATCAGCATTGTGCTTGCTCGGGAGTGGAGGGGGGGGTGCAGCCTGAGTGGGCGTGGCTGGGGTGGGTGTGGCCTACTGGGTGGGTGTGGCCAGCTCGACATCACTTGCATCAGGGATGCCTGTGAGGGCCTGGGCAGGACTAGGGAAGATCCGAGGATCTCCGGGGGGGGGGGGGGAGGGGGGACCTGGGTGAGCACCAGGGCATGGTCCACTGGAAGAGCCTCACCATCCCTCTCAGGACATGCCAGGGGTGGGGCTGGATGGTGGCATGGGCTACTCGGAGCCCTGGGCAGCAGAGGTCAAATGGCCAGCCCAGCCCTCAAGCTCCCGCGGCACCTAGCCCAGGCCCACTTCCTCAAGGGTGCACCCAGCTGCACTTACCTCCTTCTCAAGGCTGCTGCTGCTGCTATGCTCACTCTCCTTAGCCAGGTTGCTCATGATGGGTGCAGGAGGACAAAGTGAGTGGGTCAGAGGGCTGGGCTGGGGAATTATACAGGCCCTGTCCCTTTCTCCGATGAATGCCCCTCCAAAGATACCAGCCTTCAACACAAGACAAACCCACAGTCCTGAGCACACCTGAAACAGTTGCAGATTAATCAACTATGGTATTTCCTTAGCTAGCACCCTTCATAAACCAAGCTTGCCTATGCAATATACAAAGCAGCTGCTCTTGAGATTATCTGTCACCCAACAAGAATAAATGCACTTCAGCTGGAAAATCTTACCTTACCTTGGATCCTATTAAGATTGTGGAAACCCACCAAAGAAGCAGCTGTAAGAGTTTGTGATTCTTGAGTAATGAAGGATTTGAGTTCTTCACCTTGAGGATAGCATGGGATATAAAATGAGCAAGGCCTTTTGCCTTTCCCCTGTAATCAAAGAATCCCATAAGCCTCAGGTACTATTCCTAGGAGTTGTAGTTTCATGGCTACAGGATATTGGAACAGTACAGTGACCATGTAGGCCATAATGTAATTGGGGATATAGTGGGCTATCCAGGTTTATTCATTATTTTACAACTATAAGATCCTGGATTAACATGACTAAATGTAAGAGTCAAAGGAGAACATGATCTTTTTGTTAGACCAAGAATGGGGCTTTATGCCAAGGAAACACCTTGCATCTCCAATGCATCTATTAAAGAGCCACGGTGGTGCAGTGGTTAGAATGCAGTATTGCAGGTTAACTCATGTTCACTGCCTGGAATTCGATTCCTTTGATCCTGACTCGGCCTTCTTCCAGTCGGTAAAACGAGGACCCAAATTGTTGGGGGCAAAAATGCTGAATCTGTAAACCGCTTAGAGAGGGCTGTAAAGCACTGTAGAGAGGTATATAGGTGCTATTGCTACCTCCATCAATGCTCTCTGGTTGTATTTGTCAATTGCAAAGTAAGTCTGATGCCCAGAAGCCAAAAGTGAAGAAATTTTTGTAATTAGCACTGCTATTGGTGGTGGGATTATTGGGTACTTCAACTATTCACTGGTTTGGAGAAGATTTATTTGGGTCATGTTACTCAAAATGTCTGTAAGACAATATCATGGTCTTAAATTCTCAACCATCCATGTTTACAATGTTCAGTATTGACAATGCTGTTAGTCATGGAATCCCTCAAGGGTGCAAAATGTTTTTTTTAAATGCCTCTTTAATTCCCCGAGAATGGAAGCCCTCTTGGGAAGAGATGCTTTACCCCAGATTAACAGGAATGTCCAGCAGAAGAAGATGAACTTGAAGAACAACACTTCCAATGTCGTCTTCTTAAACTCCTCATCCTCCTAACTGAAAAATATTCTTCCAAAGAAAGGCACATTTATCTGAAACAGTTTTGAAAACTATCAATGCAGAGGCAAAAACAGACATTCATTACCATTAAAGTACTTTATTATAAAGTGTATTTATTATAAACTACCATATTATAAAAAGATGTGGAGACTCTGTGAAGAGAAGAGCAACAAAGATGATTAGGAGGCTGGAGGATAAAACCTATGAAGAACGGCTGCAGGAATTGGGTATGTCCAGAATAATCAAAAGAAGGACCGGGGAGACATGATAGCAGTCTTCCAATATTTGAAGAGCTGCCCCAGAGAAGAGGGGTCAAACTATTCTCCAAAGCATCCAAAGGCAGGACAAGAAATAACAGATGGAAACTAAGCAAAGAGAAAACCAGTCTAGAACTAAGGAGAAATTTTCTAACAATAAGGACAATTAACTAGTGGAATGGCTTTCTTTCAGAGGTTGTGGGTGCTCCATCACTGGAGGCTGGAATAGTATAGGGCTTCTTGCTTGAGCAGGGGTTGGACTAGAAGACCTCCAAGGTCCCTTCCTACTCTGTTATTCTGTTATACTTTTATTTTTTATTTATTTTATTTTATTTTAATTCCATTTATATCCCGCCCTTCTCCGAAGACTCAGGGCGGCTTACAAGCTTAGCAGTAGCCTTCATTCTATGTATATGCCTGCTTATTAGGGCTTTCACACACACCCCAAGCGGCATTATTACAAAGTCAGCTTATTTCCCCCAACAATCTGGGTCCTCATTTTACCTACCTCGGAAGGATGGAAGGCTGAGTCAACATTGATGATTTTAACATTCACAATATATGGAAGCAACATTGGATAGAAAACCATCCCCTACAATGTCAAAGGTTGCCTTACATCTTAGAAAAATCACCTGGATTTGACCAGCCCCATGTGATATGGGCAATACTGAACTGAATTTGCACTCACCATGTAGATGTGCAGATACCCCCTATAAGTGGGCCAAATATCATCATTGCATTGTGACAAAAAAAAATCAGACTACCCAATATATAGTGAGAGTGCCAAAATAGAGCCTATAAATGGAGACTTTGTTGATTTCTTGGCTGTGACAAATGAAGCAAAAAGTTATGTCTGTAAACTAGACATGTTTATAATAGTTTACAGTATATATTACTTTATAGTGTATCTTTCATATTTTTATCTTTTGTGTTTGACAGCTAAGAGCTGTCAAGCTGCCGCGCATGCGTATTAGCTCACGGCAGCTTTTGACAGCTATCAAAAGCTGCCACGTCTTTTCCTGTCAATGCTTTTACCTCATAACTATTACCCTTTAACATCGTATAACTTTTAATACATAAATACATAACAGCTTTGGTCAAATGTACAACTTTCCCCCAATCTGCCCTTGTGGGATCAAATTGTCAGACCTGCCCCGGCTTAGACAATTAGGAAATAAAGACCCTCCATTTGTTTGAAGTGATAGGTTCTTTTAATAAAATTAAGTGTTTGCAGCAAAAGTAAACCTAGCTCTGAGTATTCACTCACAAAGGTTACACCTTTCCCCCTTTCCCTGGCCCTCCCCGTTGACCTGTTCATCAGTGTCCAACAGTATTCCTTTTCAATGTTTTGGGAACTGCTTTGAAGTTTGGCGCAGTTTCACCATCTGATCCCTGGCCAGGTGTCCTTGGGGGCTGCCTTATTCCAGCTTGATACTTCTGGTTCTTTCAGCTTCTCTCCCCCACCCCTCTGTTTGTCTTTCCATTCCCATGCCCAAACTTTACTTGCCCAAACTTTAATTACCCAAATTCTTTCTCCCTTCCCATTTGCATTTTATGGCAGGATGCCAGTGAAGTGAAGAAGCTGAAGAAGGCAGGCCTGACACAAATAAATAATAGTTCTGAAAAGTTCAGAATAAAATGGTCTGGAAAATAATCCTTCTTCTAAAACAGTAGAAAAAAGAATGGAAAAAATAAACACCCATCCTTGAAAGACCTGCTGCTGACAATCAGACCTCTTTGTCCGTGTGTGTGTGTGTGTGTGTGTGTGTGTGTGTGTGTGTGTGAGAGAG
>JAKJMR010000204.1:339103-356030 GCA_024449315.1 Daboia siamensis | reverse complement strand
TGTGTGTGTGAGAGAGAGAGAGAGAGAGAGAGAGAGAGAGAGAGAGAGAACTTTCCTCAGCTGGATCCCTTGTGCCGAATTCTTTTTCTGCTGGAGAAGAGCCAGCCGAACACTCACGAGACAGCTCTGCGTAGGTCTGGCCTGCAGGCAAACCCAGTGCTGAAATGGGGCATAACGGCTGAATCCTGTAGATAGAGATTTTTAAAATGCAATTCCTCTCCCTCTCCTTTGCCGCCCCCCAAAAAAGAGGGAAAGAAGAGAGCTTGAGCTGAGCCATGTGAATCAGAGAAGCTCCAGCACCTACTTCTACCCTTCCTGTCTGCAAAAAAGCCTCTTTCAGCATTTTCTACCCACAAAGATCTGTTTTCCAGCTCTGGCAGGAGGAAGTGCTCAGCTGCTACCAGCTTCTTGAGAGCCATTCAAAGAAGCTCAGGCTTTTGCTCAGAATCAGCCCCTCCATTTTGCACGAAGCCTGAGCCAACAGACCTCTGTGGCTCTTTTGTGGCCATTCCTCAGAAGTGCTGCCATAGGGGGAAAACTCACCAGGCGGACAAAGCATTCCACGCTTCACCAGAACTTCCAGTGAAATGTAGGACCAAGAAATTAAAACTTCAGCTGTGGTAGGTTAAGACAGGGCTTTTCAACCAGTGGTACGGGTACCACCTGTGGTACATTGGCACCTGGCAGGCGGTACGTGACCATCCTAGAAAAGTGGTAGTGGGGGAGGGGAATCAGCTGAACCGGTGGCAGCACCGCACAAGCCTGAGTCAGAGACAGCTGGAGCTGCAGGGCTGTCAGGGCTCAGCGGAAGCACCAAGATCAGCACCAGGCTCCAGCTGGAGCTTGGCGCTGATCCTGGCACTGCTGCTGAGTCAGAAGAAGCACCAATCAGCTGGAATGTTGCAGCATCTCCAGGGTCTTGTGATTTACATTCAGATGCTTGGCAACTGATTCTGTTTATGACAGTCACAGTGTCCCAGGGTCATGTGAAGTGACCAAAACCTGCTGCAACCACCCAGCAGAGGGGGGGGGAATAAAAACCACCACCCCACCCCACCCCCGCTGCCAATCCTCAACAGAAATGCTCACAACAATGAAAACCTCGGACAGGAGGAAGAGCGCCACCAGGTGGGCAGGCAGGTTCTTCCTCGGCTGTGGCTTGGGAGGCACTTTTTTCAGTGCCATTGTAACTTTGAACAGTCACTAAGCAAACTGTTGTAAGTCAAGGACTACTTGTACTTCATCACTTTTTTCCTTTTGGGGGGGGTCAAGTTTTCGACACCTTGCTAGGCGACTGGTGGTACTCGGATGTTGCCATATCCTAAAAGTGGTACAATGGGTGAAAAGGTTGAAAAGCCCGGGGTTAAGAACTGAAACTGGAAAGGAAGAAAAACGGCTCTTCTGAATGCCCAAAGAATACAGTGCTGGTGCTGGGCAAGCCCCCAAGGAGATCCCATCAGGGAAAAGATTCTCTCTCAGATCACAACATGCTTCCTCGGGTTTACTTTTCATGCAGCAAACCCAACATGAAGCTCTGCCAGGCTCCTTCCTTCTGGGGTGCGCCTACCTCCCACATATTTGTCCTCTGGGGTTTTAATCTTGAAGCCCTCTGTAGCAAAGCTCAACCCAGAGAGCTGGATAATTCTTCCTCGGTACGAATCACTGCCTTGCCACAAGCTCAGTAGGTAACTTTGTCAGGTGCCTTTTGCGATAAACAACCTTTCAGGAGGAGAATGGGGCCCAATTCTCTATTAAAAGCTTCCTGCCATACAGGATTGTCCAGGGTTCTTAAGAAATCACCATCCAACAAAATCAGGAAGATCCTAGTACTTAAGAGATAAAAGTTAAATTCAAGCAATCCAAATTATGAAGTTATCAGGACTGTAGCCATAACTGTTCCTAGACTGAAGAGCTGCAACCACCACCTTTGTTTGCTCTGAACTGGAGCCCTCGTATCTTCCCCGCAGCAAGAAGCCAATGGGGGAAAGAGAAAGTCAACTTTTTGCTAGATTACCAGTATCTCTCCAATGGGCCTCCGTTAAACCACCACAGTCCCTTGACAGCAACTACAAGAGGCCAGTGAAAAAAATCACTCTTGCCCTTCTAAAGGACAAGCAAAAGGGAAATCCTCAGGCAGATAGGGGGACAAATCAGACAGGAACTGTGACAAGACATGTAATGATGGGGTAATAATATACCCATTAACTTCAATCTCACCAGTCCAGTGCAACTTGCATGAAGCAGAAATGAGCAGAACTGGGATGCTGCGATTAAGGTGCTGAACTAGGGTGAAGGAAAGCCAAGTTCTCATCCATGCAAAGGACACTGGACCAATCTCAGCCACTCAGTCCATCCTATTGTGAAACTCTGTTGTGGAAGGGCAGGAAGGGGAGGACAGAAGGCGAGAGGGCCCTTTATGCAATCTGGCAAATCAATTCTGAGTCAATCATGCCTCATCCAGTCTGTGAAAAGCCAAAATGTCTACCACTGGTTCCCTGCCTTTCATTCTAAAGGTTGGGAAACAAAACAATTACTTCTTATTGTATCACTCTGGAGAAGACAACAGTGTTGGGCATAACTCAGAGCTAAACTGCCTGGATAGCATCCTTATTGGTATCCAAATTGGCTTAGCACAGGGACAGGGAACCTTGGCTCTTTTATGACTTGTGGACTTCAACCCCCAGAATTCCTGAGTCAGCATGGCTGGTTCAGGAATTCTGGGTATTGAAGTCCACAAGTCATAAAAGAGCCAAGGTTCCCTATCCCTGGCTTATGAAGACTAAAGCTCATAATAATAAATACACTGTATTTTTTGACCTATAGAGAGAGAACCAGATTGGAGAGTGATGGTGCACAATTCCAATTACCACAAAGCAAATAAAACATACAGGTGAAACTCGGAAAATTAGAGTATCGTGAAAAAGTTCATTTATTTCAGTAGTGCAACTTAAAAGGGGAAACTAATATATGAAATAGACTCATTACATGCAAAGCAAGATAGTTCAAGCCGTGATCTGTCATAACTGTGATGATTATGGCTTACAGCTCATGAAAACCTCAAATCCACAATCTCAGTAAATTAGAATATTGTCAAAAGGTGCAATATTCTAGGCGCCAAGTGTCCCACTCTAATCAGCTAATTAAGCCATAACACCTGCAAAGGGGTTCTGAGCCTTTAAATGGTCTCTCAGTCTGGTTCAGTAGGAATCACAATCATGGGGAAGACTGCTGACCTGACAGTTGTGCAGAAAACCATCATTGACACCCTCCATAAGAAGGGAAAGCCTCAAAAGGTATTTGCAAAAGAAGTTGGATGTTCCCAAAGTGCTGTATCAAAGCACATTAATAGAAAGTTATGTGGAAGGGAAAAGTGTGGAAGAAAAAGGTGCACAAGCAACAGTGATGACCACAGCCTGGACAGGATTGTCAGGAAAAGGCTATTCAAAAGTGTTGGGGACTTTCACAAGGAGTGGACTGAGGCTGGAGTCAGTGCATCAAGAGCCACCACACACAGACGGATCCTGGACATGGGCTTCAAATGTCATATTCCTCTTGTCAAGCCGCTCCTGAACAACAAACAACGTCAGAAGCGTCTTACCTGGGCTAAAGAAAAACAGACCTGGTCTGTTGCTCAGTGGTCCAAAGTCCTCTTTTCTGATGAGAGCAACTTTTGCATCTCATTTGGAAACCAAGGACCCAGAGTCTGGAGGAAGAATGGAGAGGCACACACTGCAAGATGCTTGAAGTCCAGTGTGAAGTTTCCACAGTCTGATTTGGGGAGCCATGTCATCTGCTGGTGTTGGTCCACTGTGCTTCATTAAATCCAGGATCAACGCAGCCGTCTACAAGGAGATTTTGGAGCACTTCATGCTTCCTTCCACAGACAAGCTTTATGGAGATGCTGACTTCATTTTCCAGCAGGACTTGGCACCTGCCCACACTGCCAAAAGCACCAAAACCTGGTTCAATGACCAAGGGATTACTGTGCTTGATTGGCCAGCAAACTCGCCTGACCTGAACCCCATAGAGAATCTATGGGGCATTGCCATGACAAAGATGAGAGACATGAGACCGAACAATGCAGAAGAGCTGAAGGCCACTATTGAAGCATCCTGGTCTTCCATAACACCTCAGCAGTGCCACAGGCTATAGCTTCCATGCCACGCTGCATTGAGGCAGTAATTGCTGCAAAAGGGGCCCAAACCAAGTACTGAGTACATATGCATGCTTATACTTTTCAGGGGTCCGATATTGTTCTATGTACACTCCTTGTTTTATTGATTGCATGTAATATTCTAATTTTCTGAGATTGTGGATTTGGGGTTTTCATGAGCTGTAAGCCATAATCATCACAATTATGACAAATCACGTCTTGAACTATCTTGCTTTGCATGTAATGAGTCTATCTCATATATTAGTTTCCCCTTTTAAGTTGCATTACTGAAATAAATGAACTTTTGCACGATATTCTAATTTTTCGAGTTTCACCTGTAAATCCAGCATAAACTGTGTCATCCTCCCATTGCCATTTTATCCTGTGTTAAATACTTTCATGGATCAAGAAACTCAGTTAAGCCCAACAATAAAGTATGTCCAAGACAAGGGTCCATTTGTTACTTGGAAAAAAAAGATCTAGCGTAGAAATTCATCCAAGCAATGGAATGGGGGTGGTGATTCAGATCCTTGCAATGCCTCTTGAGGCCAGAATTTATTTAATGGAAAACAGATTCAAGGCAAGAGCAAATGAGATTGCACTACAATATTTGGGAGGCAAAGCAGGGCTTGGTTTAGGTCAGTTTTCAAACAAATCAAATATGCCAAAATAAAAAAGGGGCCACAGAAATTGTTCAAGCTGGTAACCCCCCTCCCCAGCTCTGGGCAACTGATTCAACAAGAGGAAACTGCAGCTTCAGACTAACCGGAAAAAAGAAATGCACAGAGTGAATTGAAGTTAAAATGGGGAGAGGGTGGAGGCAAGTAATTGACTTGATTTCACTTCTGTATGGGAGAGGGTTATGGGGAGCTCTCCGGGAGAGAGTGCCTCCCTCCTCCTCAGCCCTGAGAAATGGGCAGGAGACAGGAGGGGCACAGAGAACCCTCAAGATGCTTTTTCAGGGATGACAACAAGGGAGAGGTGGAAGTGCTGTTCCAGCTGAAACAGGCAGGCTTGCTTCACACAGGGTTGCCAGGTGCGGTGATGGCCCAAACGCTCACCATGAGAAAAGGCGCCTGGTTCCCCAGATGTCACCCTAGCTCTGAAAGACAAACCGAGCACACAGGAGCGTAAAGTTATAAATGGGAACAAACTTCTTTGTTGCTTGTTAATCACTACATGGTGTCTGATTCTTCGCAAGCCCACGGACCACAGCACACCAGGCCCCTCTGTCCTCCCGTCTCTGGGAGTTTGTGCAAAATCTGTTCGTTGCCTTGATGACCCTATCTATCTATCTATCTCATCCTCTGCCGTCCCCTTCTCCTCTTGCATTCCCTGTTTTCTAACATCAGGTCTTTTCCTTTGGTGGCCAAAGTATTTGAGCTTCAGCCTCAGTAAGGCCACCTCAAAAGCAAGCAGGGAAGTTGCTGCTTCCTCCCCAGCACAGAGGGGAGCAATACTACTTGCACAGGAGAAAGCCAGTAAAAAGGCCTCCTTCCTTTTGAGAGTTTTGGAAAAAGAGATCTTTCCCTCTTTGTAAGGCAGGCAGACATACTTTTGCAGCCTAACAAGCTGCCCAGGGCATAATGGTGCTGTCTCAGAAAGAAAACTGCTTGGAAATGTAAAATGCTCCTTAGTACCAAGAAGCCAATGGTCAGTGGGAACTCTATGTGAAGAGCAGAGCCAGAGTTACAGACACTAATAAGAGAGAGGTGTTTGAATTCTGGCTTTCTGCTATACACAAACAGCACCAATTTGAAAACACGTCCTGCCTGCACCTTAACTCCCACCCTACTTGGACACATTTCCCAACCAGAGACAGGGGAGTCTCTTGCTTAGCCTTGCTCCATTTTGCCAGCATCCCCTCTGCCTGAGAGTCTGTCTTTCCCTTGCAGAAAAGGATTGGGCTTGCACCACTGAACACCCGAGAGTCACAGAGCAGGTCAGCACCAACACGAGCACACAACACCAGTGAAGAAACCAAACAACATCGGAACAAAAGCAAACTTTAATTTGAGTCTGTCAGAGCTGCTGCTCATTTTCTTTCAGTTTCCCACCGTCAATTTAAGTATCAGTTTAAGAATTCAAAAGCGGGACAGGAGGAATAGCTTATGAAACAAGTACAGATAAAAAAATAAAACCTGTGGCATTATCTGCTCAATGGGACTAATTCCAAGTTAAATATACAGAAGCATACAATCCTATGTGCACTTAACATACAAGCACGCCTGCTGCCAAGTTGCCCAAACTTTTCCCTGTGCCAAAGGCAACATACATATTGCCACCCAACTATGCTTGGTAGATTTCCCCACCCACTTTTAAGACTGCATTTTAAAAAGTTGTGTTAGTGCACATTGTTGAAATACTTCACTCCTTCAGATTTTTGCCCTCTCCCAACAAGAGGTGTCCAGCAACTCTGCCTATATAGGGATGAATATGCTGATGTCCCTGTTCATTCGTCCATCTAAAGCCAAGATCCGAGCTGGTCCACAACTGGCTTTTCACAGGTCAGAAAATCAAGACACAAGTTAGTACTAGCAAGAGGCCAAGATGAAGAGCCCTTCTGGGAGATGAGCAGACTCCACGATATCGTTTTTGTCCCATTCAATAGTGTCCGATTCTCAGAGGCTGCAGTTTTCCTGGCAGGGTTTTTCAGAAGTGGTTTGCAGGGCCTCCTTCCTGGGGGACTAAGAGAAAGTGACCAGCCAAGGTTACCAGACCGCTTTGTCCCTAAGGGGAGTCTTACAGCCTCCCAGTTTCTAACCTGGGGCTTTAGCCACTACATCAAACAAGCTTTTTAATTAATCCAAAATAAATACTGACCCCTGCAAAGGCAGCAACCGATAGCTTTTCCTTGCTAACTTCTCCTCACTTGGATAAGCAACATGTTTTACGTCTTATAAGCAGTTGCAGCCTGAGTTCAAACAGATTTTTCCTCTAGCTGCCAGTTCAGCTTGTGTTGGAACTAGCAGGTTGTGAGTTTAAGCCACTGATTAAAATGTAATTTATTTATTTTTCTTCATTGACAAAGATTAGTTTATTTACTCACCACACACAGGTGCTGAATAGCAGAGAGTAGGCCTTTATAGATTATGTCAGAATCCATTTATATTTCATTTCTAATTATTTTCTCTGAGATAAAACCAAATCTCATCTCCCCCTGGATTCCGCCATTCCCAAGGACGGAGAAGGAACAGGCATGGGGCTTTATGGCTTTCACTTCCTCCCTTAAATGTAACCTTTGCAAGTAAGTCTTTATCGATTAGCCCTTGGGCCATATCAAAGTGCAAAGTTCCAGCAATAAATTGTTACTAAAATTTGATAAAGGCAATTTAAAATGGAATTTGATAAAATACAATTTAAAATGGAATTTGATAAAATACAATTTAAAATGGAATTAAAATAAAATACAATTTAAGATGAAATAGTAATAAAATACAATCTAAAATGAAATTATAATAATGTACAATAATTTAAGATATAAAATATGATAACATTATATTTCAGAGTCGCCCTTGCAATTTACCCCACTCAGTCCCACATATGCAGATCTCAACCAGATCATTTTGTTTAAGTACTGTGCTACATTAAATGTTATTTTCAAATTCTGGCCGGACATAAGGTAAGTTATTTTGATATGGGGATCATTTGTTTGGTATATAGACCAAGATACCTGTTTCTCACCCTCTTATACAGGCAACAGTCAAATAGGATGTGAACCAGGTCCTCTACCTCTGCCACTCCGCAAATGCTCATTGTACAGTATAGCATGAAATCTCCCATATCTGACCATTGGTGTAACCTTTGTTTATTCCGCCTGCCTGCTATCCGTCACAATATAATCAATTGCTTTCTCACTAGGCATTCCCTCTCAGCTTACGGGCAAGAAAGCGGGTGGGAAAGGGAGAAATGCAACCCTCTGGGATCTGGTTTGTTTCTCCGAATGAAGTGTGAGGAGGGTGGAAACGATCCTGCTGCAAACGGACTGTTAACTCTCCTCTCCCACAATGGGCTTCCCACCTGGAGCTTGGCTGATCCAGAACTGACAGAATGAACTGTGGGGTGGGGTTTGCTTGGGGACACTTTAAAAATATCGATCTGTGAGGGGATTCCTCAGATCCTGTCTATTATGCCTGCTATCTCCTATTTCTTAGTAAAAGTTCCTGCTTGGAAAATCTCGTCTCCAAGAGTCCTACTTTCTTAAGATATGGGCTGAGGTGGCTTCTGACAGATTATTATAGATGTGTCTTTTGATGGAACTGCTTGTGGAGTGCCAGGCTTTGATGAATTCATGAGTGTGGCGGGGGGTAGCGTGGCCAGTGATGTTAGTGTTGCTCCAATTGAATTGGTATTGTTTGGTGGGTAGAAATTAAGGATTTGTGTTCGTGGCATTTGACTGCCAGCCGGTGTTCATGGATCCAGTTTTTTGAGATTATGTTTGTCCCATGTAGAATTGGTTGCAACCATTACAGTTGGTTTTGTAGATTACATTGCTTCTTTTATCCTTTTGTGTCATCTTTAGTTCTGGATAATTCCTGGCAGAGTGTGGCTGTGGGTTTGTGAGCTATTGCTATTCCTAGGGCCTGGAGAATTCTGGCTGTCATTTCCAACACCCCTTTTCTCTATGGTAGGGTTTGTTTTTGCACAGTGGTTGGCTATGTGGTATGTTGTGGTTTGGGTGCCATTGTTGGAATACAAAGTTTTTGGGATAGCCATTACGGAGAAAGAAATCAAGCAGCCATTTTTCTTCTGCTTTTCTTAGTGTTGTGATGCTGCAGTGTGTCCTGGCCCTTTTGAAGATGGTCTGGACACAGCTTCTTTTGTGTGCGGTGGGGTGGTTGCTTGCAAAGCTGAAGATCTGATCCATGTGTGTGTGTGTGTGCGGTAGACGCAGGTTTCCAGTTCTCCACTGTCCAATCTCCTTATGTAGATGTGGAGGAATCAGAGTCTGTTGTCTTTTTCCTCTTCATATGTAAATT
This sequence comes from Daboia siamensis, assembly GCA_024449315.1. Classification (NCBI taxonomy): domain Eukaryota; kingdom Metazoa; phylum Chordata; class Lepidosauria; order Squamata; family Viperidae; genus Daboia; species Daboia siamensis. The sequence continues at coordinate 346,898 of JAKJMR010000204.1, read as the reverse complement.
TGATCCCAGGGAATATTATTGAGTAGGTGGTATGTTTCTTCAATTTGGGAGCATCTGATGATGGTGAAGGTGTCATCAATGTAGCTTGTCCAGAATTTTGTTTGGATGGTAGGTAGAGCTATGGATTCAAGTCCACAGTGCATATAATGAAGGTTTCTACAGACAAAAACACGACTGCGCACAGGAATTCCACCCACTCACTGATACTTGGGTCAAAATCAAAACACAGGAGTTGGAAGCATTCACCAAACGCATCAACTCTGTGGACAGATACATCAAATTCATGTGGAAAGATGTTAAGGAAAATAGCCTAGCCTTCCTGGACTGTTCAATACACTTTAAGGAAGACAGAAGCCTTAAACCTGAGGTTTACAGAAAACCCCCACACAGAGATCAATATTTACATTTTGATTCTCATCATCCACTGGAGCACAAAATGGGAGTTATCAGAACTCTACACCACCCAGCTGAAGGCCTACTTACCAGCAAAGATGGGAAAGAAAAAGAACTAAAAAACATCAAGGAAGTCCTCAAAAAGTGTTGCTATCCCAAGTGGACCTTCACCGAATCCCAAAAAAGACCCAGCAGAAGAGAACAATAAATGAAGCAATGTTGTCATTCCATACGTTGCAGGAATATCTGAAAAGTTCAGGAGGATCTTCAGTCAATATAACATACGTGCACACTTAAACCCAAGAATACACTTTTTGTTCTTGTCCACCCCAAGAATAAAAAACCCAGACACAAACTGAGCAACCTGGTATATGCAGTACAATGCAGTGAGAAATATGCAGATCTGTACAAAGAAACCACTTCATAAACACCTGGTACAACATAGGAGAACAAACCTATCAGGACAAGATTCAGGAGTCCGTCTGCATTTAAAAGACAAAGGCTGCTCTCTCAAAGACAGCAAAGTTCCCATTTGGAGAAAGGACTGCTGGTTTGAGAGAGGCCAAAACTGAACAGCCCTCTCTCAAAAGAAGGGGAAGGATATGACATCGTCTATCTCCAGTCTACAACACAGCAGTTCGAAGAAGGCTCCCCACCCATTTGCACCACTCAGGTGACCCTGAGGACACAGGTAAACCTCCAAGTGGCCTCAACCACTCTCTAAAAAATGCAAATGACCAGCAAGGAATATAAATTCTTCCATTCCCACCATCCAGTCAGAGCTGAAGGAGCTTCTTGGATGAGAAGCGAAATGTCTTCAAAGAAAAACAAGAAAGTCCAGTTGCCTCTTGAAAAAACATCTTTGGGACTGAATTATTTATAGGGGGGAGTGTCTTTTAGATTTAGCCCTTCAGCCATTACTATACTAAAATAAAACAGATGTAATGGATTTAAACTTGAAAACAAGGACTGAGTGCTTACAAATCAACAGCAGAATAAAATTATGGATCTGAGGAATAGATCTTGATGATAAAATATTTTCTAGTTACTTCATCAATCTCTCTTTAGGTCACCCAAGTAACAGATCACTTCTGCGCTCCAGCAATGCATCCTAGAACTTGCTGCTTTCAATCGATCAATCAGAATAGAGCTGCAAGGTACTCTGGAAGGTCATCTAGTCCAGACCCTTGCTCAAACAGGAGACCAAATACCATTTCAGACAAGTGACTGTCCAGACTCTTAAAAAACACCAGTAATGAGGCATCCACAACTTCTGAAGATGAGCTGTTCTACTGGTTACTAGTCCTCACTGTTAGGAAGTTTCTCCTTAATTCCAGGTTGCTTCTCTCTTTTTGATTAGTTTACATCCATTGTTTCTTCTCTTGCCTTCTGATGCTTTGGAAAATAGGCTGACCCCCTCCTCCTTGTGGCAGCCACTCAAACTACTGCTATCATAACCCTCCCTAGTTCTTCTGTTCTCCATTTTTTAAAATATGTTTTATTGATTTTTTAACATAATCACCTTAATATTTGGTAAACTGTTTTGTCTGGGCTTATATTTAAAAAAGCAATCAATAACAATTAGCTTCTATAATTCTATAGTCCAGATAATAGCTTTGCTTGATTTTCTCTTCTTCCAATAATATTCTGTTTTGCCAACCTTGAATTAATACAATTATTATTTGGATAAATAATTAAATATAGATATTTGTCTAATATCACTGCAAATAATAACCACATCAATATAAAGCTTATTTTCTAACTGATCATCTTGATAGCTTCATCATAGATCCTGTTTACAAAATTCTTATTTAAATTTATTTTCCCCACAATATTCAAAACATTCTTACTGGCTAATATTTTCTCAAAATTAATTCCACTTAAGTATTTAAGTGTTTTTCCTCATACAGGCCATCCCAACATTTTTACATTTCTCATATCTTAAAAAAAGAAAAAAAAGAAAAAGAAATAAGAATATAGTATACCACTTAAAATACCTGTCCCTCTTAAGCTAATGTGCATTTATAAGAAGAATATATTTTTTTTTCTTTCTTCTTTCTTTTGTGTTTTGTTTTTTGACATGAGAAATATAAAAATGTTGGGATGGGGAGACTTCCGGGTGGCAAGGCGCCGCCGCCGACAGCTGATTTTAGCTTGTCAGCTTCGCGGCTTTGTAGAACCGCCGAAAACAGCGCCGATCAGCTGTTTCGGCGGTTCGGAAGCCCCCTCCTCGGGAGAAGAGGAGGGGGTGAGTATCCAAGTAGGGGAGGGGCTCTCTGGGGCCGCCAGGACTTAAAGTTCTGGCGGCTGGAAGATTGAGCCCCCCCCGAAGCTTGGATTTCTCCGGGCTGCGCAGCGTGTCTGCTCCGTTTTTCCGGGAGCAGAACAAGGCGAACGCAACCATCCCTGCCTACAAGAATGGACTTTGGAAGATTATGAATGCAGGCAGAGCGATGCAAGAGATTAAGGAGTAAGTGAACTTTTGAACTTTGGCTCAATCCACATAGAAGACCTAGAAAGTGAAAGTGCGTAGTTGCAAAAAAGGGAAAAGATGGCGGCTAAATCTTCTTCTAAACTTTCTAAAACTACGGGGGCTTCCCCTCTGCCGCAATCTTCAGCGCAAGTGTTAGCACCTCCTGCACCTTTACCTTCGCCTGTCTTAACAGTAAAAGTTTTGGAAGATGCTTTGGAAAAACACTCACAGCATTTGGCTGTGATGATAGATGAGAAGATGGATGAGAAGCTGACAGAAAAGTTTTCAGTAATAAGGGAGGAAATCTTGCATGTATTTCAAGGCATGGCGACATGTATTGAGCGCCTTGACGAAAGAGTGGAGGACCTTACTCAAAACAATATTAAATTGGATGCAAAGATATTAGAGACTGAAAATGTGGTGGATAAAATTGATTATGACCTGACATTGGTACAATATCATGAAATGGAGTTTGCTGTGAGGATAAGGGGCCTTAAGGAGAATTTAAAGGAAGATTTGAAAAAATTGGTTTCTGTTGCTCTCGAAGACGTGCTGGGAAGGCCAGCTGAAGAAATTGCAGAAGATATAGACAAAATTTTTCGTGTTAACTCCTGGATTGCGAGACAAAGGAAATTACCAAGAGATGTGGTTGTTTATTTTACAAAGAGAGCAATCAGGAATGAAGTTATTCAAGTTTCTTATAATACAAAGCTTGTGATTGCAGACCAAGAGGTTTTGGTTTTGAAAGAGATTCCTCCAAAAATTCTAAGGAAACGAAAGGAATTTGCATTTCTGGCACAGGAGCTTAAGCGACGTGATGTCAGGTTTAGATGGGAGGTTCCAGTGGGTATGGTGGTAATGTTTGAAGATACCAGATACCGTCTTGCTACAGTCCTGCAGGCACGTGATTTTTATAGCAATGTTTTAAAAGCAATCCCCATACCACTTCTGGAATCAACAAAGGAGGGAAAGTCATATGATGCTGAAGGAACACAAATAGAAGAGACTGCAGCAGGAGTGATTCAAATTTCAACATTAGAGGAAGCAAAGGACCAGAGGGTAACTCGAGCTGCTTCGAGACGAGCCAGACGTGAGCAAGACCTAGACCAGCAGATTGTTGTGGAACTTCCAAAATGTACCTATAGCCAAGCTGTGGGAGGAGCGCGACCTAAAAATGTAAAAGGGATTTTGGATGACGCGCTTCAAAAGCTTCGGGTTGCCAGAAATGGTGACTAAGTTTTTAACTTGGAACGTTAATGGATTAAACTCACCACAAAAGAGAAAGAAAATTTTTCAATATTTAAAGCAATTTAAGACTGACGTTATTTGTTTACAAGAAACACATATTAGAGTTATGGACCAAAAGTATTTATCAAATTCAAGATTAGGTACACAATTTATTGCGTCTGCAGTTAACAAGAAAAATGGAGTGGTTATTTATGTCAAGAATACAATTACGGCAGATTTAATTGAAGCTGATCAACAAGGAAGATATGTTATTGTGGACTTGTTATTAGAAGGTAAAAGAACTCTTCTGGTTGGATTATATGCACCTAATCAACAGCAAGCTGACTTTTATAGTTTATTACACAGCAGGATTACCCAATTGGATTACAAATCTTTTATTTTTATGGGAGATTGGAATGGTGTTTTGGACGTACAAATGGATAAGAGTGGATCCTACAGAAGTACCCCAAGTCATGCTAAATTGCCTAAATCTTTTTTTGAGATGATGGACGATATGGAATTACGTGATGTTTGGAGGGAGAGAAACTTACAAGAAAGAGACTATACTTTTTTTTCTGATAGACACCAATCTTTTTCCAGGATTGATTTTATATTATTGTCTAATGATCTCTTTTTTAGAACTAAGAGGATAAAGATTTGTTCAAAGACTATGTCTGATCATAGTCCAGTTTGGCTGGAGATTGGAAACGACATTAGAGAACGACGTTCCTGGCGTTTAAATGAGAATCTGTTTAGAAATCAGAAAAATGTGGAAGAGTGTAAGAAACAGATGAAGGGTTTTTTTGAAATGAATATGCATAAGGGTACTTCTATGGAAATGGTATGGGATGCTAGTAAGGCATATATGAGAGGAGTGTTGATATATCTTAATAACAAATATAGACGCAATTTGGAATTTAGGAGGAAAGAATTAGAGACAGAGATTAAAGAAAAAGAAAAGGCTTTAATTTTGAACCCATCGGACGTGAAGATTAAAGAGACTATTAAGTTATTAAGAGGACAATTTGATAAGTTAATGGCTGATCAGGTGGCAACTAATCTACGGTTTGCAAGGCATAATACTTTTTGCAATGCCAATAAACCAGGCAGATGGTTAGCATATATGTTAAGAAAGAAGCAAAGGGTTTCTAATATAGACAAAATAGAACATAAGGGAAAGATTGTGTATCAACAGAATCTTATTAAGGAAACTTTTGTTGATTTTTTTTCTAAATTATATGCTAGCGACAAGATTAACGAAACGGACATTGATTTATATTTAAAAGACTTTAATATTCCGGTTCTTACGCAAGAGCAAAAAGAAGAAATGAATCAGTTGATAACTGAGGAAGAAATATATTTGGCAATTAAACAGTTAAAAGTAGGTAAAGCACCAGGCACCGATGGTTTGACTGCTGTGTATTATAAAAATCTACAGTTTGAGATGATAAAGCCACTAAAGGAACTATTTCAGACAATTCAAAAGGGGGGAGGAGTACCCCCGTCTTGGAAAACTGCTTTTATTTCTTTAATTCCTAAAGAAGATCAGGATGTTACTCAAGCAAAAAATTATAGGCCAATTTCACTTTTGAATACGGACTACAAGATATTTGCTAAGGTGTTAGCTAGTAGACTTATGAGGGTATTGCAACAGGTGATTCATGGTGATCAAACTGGGTTTATAAGTGGTAGACAAATGAAAAATAATGTGAGACATATAGTTGACTTGTTGGAATTTTTGGAAAGGAATAACCAGATCCCTGCAGTATTGATCTTTTTGGATGCTGAAAAAGCTTTTGATCAATTGGATTGGAAATTTTTGTTGAAAGTATTAGATAAAATGAACTTTGGGGATGAATTTTTACAACCAATTAGGGCAATATACCAGAAGCAAACAGCTCGAATAATTGTTAATAATAGTTTGACTGAAATATGCAATATTGAAAAGGCTACGAGGCAGGGTTGCCCGTTATCACCTTTATTATTTGTCTTAACATTGGAGATATTATTGATTAAAATACGGAATTCGGAAATAGTTAAGGGAGTTCAAATAAGAGATCAGGACTATAAATTGAGGGCTTTTGCGGATGATCTGGTTATTACTTTGACACATCCAGAAAATTCTGTTATGGAATTGATGGAGTTAATATTTCAATATGGGAAAGTTTCTGGATTTAAGATTAACATACAAAAAACTAAAATTTTATCTAAAAATATGACAGTATCACAAAAGGTTTCTATAGAAAGCTTAACTGGATTTGAAATTGTTGAAAGAGTTAAATATTTGGGGGTATATTTAGCACCCTCAAATGTTAAATTATATAAAAATAATTATGAAAAGTTATGGAATAAAGTGCAAAAAGAATTGGATAGTTGGAAAAAATTACAACTATCATTATTGGGAAGAATTGCAGCAGTAAAAATGAATGTTCTGCCAAAATTTTTATTTTTGTTTCAAATGATACCCATTCTCAAAAAGGATTCAAATTTGGAGGAGTGGCAGAAGGGTATCAATAAATTTGTTTGGGCAGGGAAAAGGCCACGGGTCAAATTTAAAATTATGCAGGATACACGCGAAAGAGGTGGTCTAAGAATGCCCAATTTTAAATTATATTATGAAGCTGCTGCATTATCAGCTATAAGTGATTGGATTAATTTGACACAGGGGAGACTCTTAAATCTTGAAGGGCATGACTTGTTATTTGGTTGGCACGCATATTTACTATATGACAAAAAGGTAGATAATGTTTTTAAAATGCATATTTTGAGGTATGCTTTGTTGAGAGTTTGGAAAAAACACAGACAAAAATTAAATTATAAGATACCGTTATGGGCAATACCCAAACACGCAATAGAGAATATAAATGTTGGATTTAAACATGATGTGATTACATATAAGGAAATTTTGACTTTGGAGAGGAATGTATGGTGTTTGAAGTCATACAATCTTCTACGAGAAAAAAAGATTGTACAAACTTGGTTTCAATATGGACAATTACAAGCCAGGTGGAAAGAAGATCAGAAGATTGGTTTTCTGAGGGATGATGAAAATCTGGTAAAACAAATTAGAAATCAGGGACCAGCGCATATCAAACGGATATATCTTGCATTGATAGAGATTGACTCAGAAACAGAAATTGTTAAGGACTGTATGATAAAATGGGCACAGAACATTCAGGAAGTTATCACAATGGACACTTGGGAAAAGATCTGGGTGAGAAATGTGAAATTTACCCAAGCTCAAAATTTAAGAGAGAACTTTTATAAAATGTTTTACAGATGGCATTTAGATCCTAGAAAGTTAGCAAGTATGTATCCAAACTATCAGCCTAAATGTTGGAGATGTGGTGGCGAAGACGCAACGTATTTTCATATATGGTGGACTTGCAAAAAGATCAAACCATTTTGGATTAAAATCTGGTGGAATATGCAGAAGATATTCAAGAAAAGGATAAAGTTTTGTCCGCAATTGTTTTTACTGGGTATTATTACTGATACTACTGTGTTGGACATTAATTTGATGTTGAACTTAATTACGGCAGCGAGACTTTTAATAGGGCAATATTGGAAGAAGCAAGAACTGCCAACTTTAGAGGAATGGACTTTAAAAGTTTCCAACCTGGCGGAGATGGCAAAGATTTCAGCATATTTGAAAGACCATTCTCAACAACGATACATTGTGGAGTGGAAGAAATGGATTGA
>JAKJMR010000204.1:324646-336851 GCA_024449315.1 Daboia siamensis | reverse complement strand
TTATCTTATCTTATCTTATCTTATCTTATCTTATCTTATCTTATCTTATCTTACCTTACCTTACCTTACCTTATCCTATCCTATCTTCCCAGGTATTGATGTTAGGCTAATTAGTCTGAGTTTTTTTCCCCTTTTTTGAAGATGGGAACCACATCATCTCTTTTCCAATCCTCAGGTAATTCCCGGGCGTTCCACAATTTTTTAAAGATATAGTACAATAGTTCTGAAATAACATCTGCTGGTTCCTTCACAACCCTGGGATGTAATCCATCAGGTCCCGGTGATTTATATTCATCAAGATCAGACAGATGTTGTCTAATCATTTTCTTGCTTATTTTAATTTTTATTTTAAATCTGTCCTTTACAGTTAAGTTTTTGGTAGGTTGTGCTATAGTTTCTTTTTGCATGAAGACTGATGCAAAGAATGAGTTAAGCAGTTTTGCTCTCACGGTTCCGATAGATGAAATCAATTAAAAGAACTTCAAGGCAAAGATTTCTTCCTTAAAGAACATTTTATTCAGGTAACAAAGTATCGGCACTTACATAGTAGAACCCAAGACTGAAGTTCCCTCACCCAGATACAAAGTAAAAAGTTGTAATTCCCACCCCAGAAAGGCTGTCATAAATCACATTCACCAATTATTCCAAAACGTGGGCTGTCCTCCCAACTTCTCAACCCGCCAAAGTTTTACCTAACATTGACCTTGAGCACACACACAACTGCAATTGTTATGGCTAACTGAGAATTCCCCTCATCCCCCCCTTCTACATCTGAATATCTCAAACAGTAGAAAAAGTACAATAAAAGCAAAAGGTGAAATGGTTGCAATTTCTTTATCTCTGCTGTTACTTCCTTGCCATCTTCTCTCTTAAGTGGACCTACTGTTTCTTGACTTTGTTATTGTTATTTATATGTTGAAACTTTTTCTATCATCTTTGACATTTTTGCAAGTCTTTGTTCATTCTGAGGCTTTGTTTTCCTGACTTCATCTTTGCAGATTCAATCTGTCTGCTGATATTCTGCCTTAGTTATGTGTCCCTCTTTCCATTTTGTATATTTGTCCTTTTGGTCTTTCAGTTTATCAGAGAGATCTTTGGACAGCAATGCTGGTTTCTTCTTGGATTTCTTGTTTTCTTTTTCAATGGTATTGTGTTGGACTGGGTTTTTATGATTATATTTTTCAGTTTCCCATGCTAAAAATCCTTTTTAGGATTTTCATCCATGGAATTTAAAATCAGCTCTTTTAAAGTTTAAGACTCTGACTGGATTATGTTCTATTGCTTATGTTTGCATTATATTGAATTCCAGTATAACATGGTCACTCTTGTCCAAAGTTACAGCAACTTCAACGCCCTCTATCATTTCTACTCTATTAGTAAGAATTGGCTGCAGTGTAGCTTTTCCTCTAGTTCCCTCCTCTACCTTTTGGGTGACAAAGTTGTCAGCTAGGTTGCTGGGGAATCTGTTTGATCTCCTACTTGCTGCAGAGTTTGTCTCCCAGTTGATATCAGAGTAATTAAGGTCTCCTATTACTACTGTGGTACATTTCCTACATACATTATTAGTTGTTTAGCAAAAAGTTCATCTATTTCTTCTGCTTGGTTGGATGGTCTGTAGTATATGCCTATATCAATGTCATTTTTTCCTTTTATATTGACAAATGGATCCTAGGTGGTTTTCATCCTTGGTTTTGTGTAGTGATGTAGTGATTTTTATATATAATGCAATTCTACCTCCTCTTTTGTTAGGTCTTTTTCTTTTGAATAGTTTGTATCCTTCCATCAGTACATTCTGGTCATGAATTTCATCTCACTATGTTTCAGTAATGTCAACTATATCATATCATATTTTGTGGGCATCCCATATAAATCCTCTGAGAATTCATGAGCATCTTTTTCTTTCCTCTTTCCCATCCCTTTAGTCCACATTTGACATTGCCTAGCAGGGGCAGTATGATTTATGCTGTGGGCCCTGTAGAAACCACCACAAATTATAACTTGATCATTGTTTTAAATTTGGGAATCAGGCAAAATCTCTTGCACAAAACAGATATTCTGTGTCTGTTTCCTTTCTATAAAAGGAGAGGGGTTATTCAGTCCTGAGGATACCTACAGAAGTTTCTTCTTCTCTCTGCTTCAAGAAATTCTCGCGTACCCCAACAGTGATCTTTCTCAGATGTCCCCGCTCCAAGCCTGCAATACGAAAGATGTTTCTATCAAGCCTTGTTCTTGTCTTCCTCTACTAAGCATTTCCTATCAAGTTCCTTAAATCAACTGCACTACCTGAAAATTATACAACTTTTACAATCTTTCCTCCAAATAACTACCATCTCCTTGTGGACAGTGCTTCGGTTCCCTAGGTCTTTTTCTGCTGTCAGTTTTCTATGATTCTATGTTTCTATGATATTATTTTTAAGCCCTTGTCAGTGCCATTATTTTCAAAAAGATTTCTGGGCAAGTCAGGAATCGAGTCCATCTACCCAGAAAAGAGACAAAGATGAGCCAGGAGGGCAGCAAGCAACCTCATCAGTCTGTCTCCTGGTGTTTTATAAGGACCCAGGCTGTGGTGGAAGCTATGCGGTCCATACCATTTGCACCAAACTCCACCTCTGTCCACTGACTAAAAAAGATTCTCGTGTAGACAACTGTAGTTTCCCTCAGTGTAGTGCAAAGTAGCTTTGTGTATGGCATTCAAAATTTCTCAGAGAAAAATTTTGCATCGAATGATAAAGAGGCCCAGCCACCTGCACAGAGCCGCTGGCAGCCAGGAAGGTGTCCTGTGCATCACAATGTCATCACACCAGTGTATGCTTCATGTGCATAATGATATCATGACATGTGAGGTATCAAGCATTGTTCCCTCCAGACACCCACCATGAAGCATCATGGAATGGAAATGGAGAAGAAACTGCACACTTCTGAGCAGTTTCAAGAGCTCCACTGAAACCCTGAAGGGACCTGGAAGCTGTGCCCACCTCTTTGTGGCAGGAGCATTGTCCATGCCTTTGACTGGCAGGGCAGACCATGTAGTCCCCAGAGGGAAGGTCAACCAAGATGCAGAACCAAGACAAAGCCAGAATTTAGCTTGCATTTAAATGCAGATTATGACTCTTGAAATATTTTAATGATTTCTCCCTTCTATTGCATTACCTATTACAACTCTAGCACAATTTTCAGAAAGGCTACTTCCAAAACTCTGTCTGTCTGTCTGTCTATCTGTGTGTCATTAAAGTCTCTCTCCAGCCTAAAGGCATTTAAGCAGAGTGGAAAAAAGAACTGAGTCAGCTGCAAAAGAGCAGAGGAGACTTCCAGAAAGAGGGGCTGCCCTAAAAGGTGGAGCTCAACTGTCCTTTTTCAGCCTCAGCCAATGTGAAGCTCTGAACAGAATCAAGGACAGGTGTGCAGAGCCTTCGCCTTCCTTGTACATCTTGCCAACATGAAAGGATTGTGTGCACACAATCCTCCACTGCTGGCAGGGCCATTCCTGGGGAGACGCGCCCAGAGCTGTAACACTGTGGATTACAAAGACCTGTTAAACTGGCACAGCAACCCTAAGAGGAGAAGGCCAACTGTGTCACGAGACAGTCATGCCAATTAATTCTTGGGAAAAGCAGCAAGTAGACAAGCTACTTTTCTGAAATTCACCCCTCCAAGTGCAGCAGTACCAGGCACTCTCTAATCCAAAGCAGACACACTCATTTTCTGATATAAAATTTGCAGCAGCTGCTGCCACCTTCAGCAATAAAACTGCAGCTGGCTTTGGGTTGGCCTTGCACTCTTCTGAGCCAGAGGCCCCTCTGACTGGAGGGTGTGAGCTCTTGGGGAGATTTATTTATTTATTTATTTATTTAATGGGACTTATATGCCGCCCTATCTCCCAAAGGACTCAGGGCGGCTAACAACAATAAAATACAAGAGAATACAAATATTAAAATTAAAATTAAACTATATCTATAGCTCCAATTAATAAAACCTTAAAACCAGATTAAAACCCCATTATCATCAGTCCAGGTCGGCCTGTTGGAAAAGAAATGTCTTCAGGTCACAATGAAAGGACTGGAGATCCGGGGTCATCCGGAGCTCCAGGGGAAGCTGATTCCACAGGGCAGGTGCCCCCACAGAGAAAGCCCTCCCCCTGGGGGTCGCCAGCCGACATTGTCTGGCCAATGGCACCCTGAGGAGGCCCTCTCTGTGTGAGCGCACAGGGCGATGGGAAGTCGTTCCTGGGAGCAGACGGTCCTGCAAGTATCCCGGGCCTAAGCCATGTAGGGCTTTAAAGGTAAGAACCAACACCTTAAATGGTGAGCCTCTCCAAGGGGAGCCCCAGCATTGGCTTTAAAGCAGATGAGGCTGAGATGGGCACTTTGCGAGGATGAAGTCAGGATGATTTCTGTTTTGTTGGGGAAGCTTGCAGCAGCCTTGTCCAAAGGGAACTTTCAGGGGGCCAAATCCGGGGGTCTCACTGCCTGTCAAGATGTTCCAGCTGATGGTTTGGCACTGGCTGGTGTCTTCTGGCAGTATGCAATGTATCCATAGCCTTTGGAGTTTCTGTAAACTTGTGTGGGTTACATTTGCTACCTTGAGTAATTGTAAAAACAATAAAGGCAGTATATAAATAAATAAATTTTAAAAATTTAATGAAATGCAGCATTTTTATCTACTCTTTTAAATGTGTAGACTTTCAAAAGAGAACAGTTTTTGCTGGGATTCACGAACTGTAGCACTGTGGCCGAAATGCTTGCTCTTTCTCCTCCAAGCAGCCAAAAGGCTAAGCCAGAACAACATCTGCAAAAATGCCTGAGTTCCCCTCTCTGATCATCTCTTTCGGAGCCCCACCCAGAACGCTGGGAACTGCAGGCCTGCCCTGCCGCCAACAGCAACTCTCCACGCACCCAACCTGCCTGCAGAAAGGGCCACTTTTTTGTATAAAGCTTTCTGAGTCAACAGCCCATGATGCAAACAGTAGTAGCTCTATTTCCATACTTTCTAGCAAAAACAACCTAACAGACCCTAAGATAAGCAGTATTCCAGTATCTGAGGGGCTGCCACAAGGCAGAAGGGGTCAGGTTGTTCACCAGAGCACCAGAGAGAAGGATGAGAAACAATGGTTGGAAACTGATCAAGGAGAAAAGCAACCTGGAATTAAGGAGAAACTTTCTGAAAGTGAGGACAATCAACCAGTGGAACAGCTTACCCCCAGAAATCGTGGGCACTCTATCACTGGAGATTTTTAAAAAAGACTAGACAATCATCTGTCCAAGATGGTGTAGGTTATCCTGCTTGAGCAGGGGGCTGGACTAGAAGACCCCCAAGGTCCCTTCCAGCTCTATTCTATTCTAAGAAGCATTATTAATGGCAGAAGAGGTTAACGTGGTGTCTTGCACACAAACTAACAGGCATCCTTTTCCAGTGAGCACAATCTATGCCAGTCCAGTGAGGTGAGGTCTGGCCATAAGATGCAATGAAATAATCAAGTGTGATTTTTTTAAAGAGAGAGTATGTTATTGTCCAGTCTGACGTGCTGTGAGACATCAGTGTCTAAAAATCAGAATTACCAAGAACCATGCGGGAACATTTCTTGAAAATGATATAGAGAAAAGGCCAGAGCAGATGGGGAAGAGTGTCAGGACTCATCCCAAACCACGTCTTAGGAAGACAAAATTCTTGGAGTCAAATCTATTCCAAAAAGAATCTTTACTATGACATGCTTGGTTGTAGGAATACAAGACAGGACTTAATATTATTCCAAGAAGTAAGCCCTTATAAAGAGTTTATTCATTCATTCATTCATTCATTCATTCATTTATTTATTTATTTATTTATTTAATTTTATTTGTATACCGCCCTTCTCCCGAGGGACTCAGGGCGGTGAACAGGGCAAACATATAAAAATACAAGAATACAAAAGTTAAAAAAGAATTAAACACAATGCCCACTAAAACAATAAATAGATATATTAAAAACAATAAAATCCCAACCCATCCCCCATCAGACCAGGCCGGCTTGTTTAAACAAGTAAGTCTTCAGGTCGCGTCAGAAGGAGCGAAGGTCGGGCGCCATCCGGAGCTCGACCGGCAACCGATTCCATAAATCCGAGGCGCCCACAGAGAAGGACCTCCCCCTGAGGGCCACCAGACGACATTCTCTAACTGGTAGTTCCCGGTTTAACCCCCCCTAACCCCATTTGGTCAGTCCCCCATCCTTTATCTCATATCATCCCTCTCGTGGGAAAAAGGAACTTAGGACCTTTCATGTTTATTGCTCTCTTCCATGACACAAGCCAGATGCTAGCCCCCCCCCCTTTTGTTTCCCCAGTTCAAAAGGCTTCTCCTTTCCTTTGAAATGCCTAATACCGGTTCAATACACATCCATTCTCTTCTCTTCGGGAGATGGCAGAATCCATGGAATAATGTTTGAAACATTCCATTTATGAATGTGATATAAATGGATTCTGACAAAGAGGTACCTTTGAAGGTTAACACTGCTGAAAAGCATCTGGGACCCACCACCCTAGGTTAACACTGGAAGAACTTAAAAGTTAGCTTCAAGATGATTGCTTTACTCTTCTTAAAAATCGATCTTCCTGATTCATCTCTAATAGCTTTAAAAATGTATGTTTTTGTTCTGTGTCTAAAATATAAACACCATGATAAATTCAAAATCACTGAATGACTGGTCATTAAGTAAAGACTGCCTGTAGTGTGACATGCTTTCCAATTTTATAAACTTTTCATTATCCTGCTTATTAACACTTTACCCTTATATATGTACTGTACGCAATTCTATTTCCAACAGATAACCTCCTAGACATGGAACAAGCTCACCCACTTCTTTAACAAGGCCCTGAAGTGTCCCTGAGGGCTACAATGCCACACTGTGGGCCCTGCTCTTTGCCAGATGAGGTCGGTTGCAGAACAAGCACCTGTGCAACAGACAGACATGGCTCTTCCACATGGAAGCCAACAGGATTGGGAAAGAAGTAAAGCCACCCATAGACAGCAACATCTGCCTTTCAACCTCACTCATAAAGAAGCTCCTTGTGGCCCACCAACAAAGGGCCCATTCTTCTCCTCTTCAAGGCTCCTGTGGAAAGAAACTGTGGCCATGGATTTCAGAGCAGAACAAATTACAGATGGCAATGAGAAAAGCTGGCTAGCATCCATGTAGAGAGCGAGACCCTCCTCTTACAGGCACTGATTTCAGAGCTCAGATTGCCGGCCATGTCCCATGGACCTGCTCCTCTGCCCATCTGCACTGAAGCCTGGAGGAAATGACAACAAGCTCTGTCAGTACCACCCTCCCTGGCAGAAAGCATGCAGAAATGATATTTTTGGTCAGCATTCATCTTTAGGTCCCCCCAACACTTCAGCCTTGGAAAGAGCCACCACCACAGCTAGACAGCTTTCACAGCAACCTGCAGGATTTGTTAATATGAAGGCCCCTGAATGGAGAGTCATCAAATTATTCCTTGTGCCACCCCTGCCAAAAAATCAGACATTTTAAAGGCGTTGGTTACCAAGAACAAGAAAAAATATTTTCATTTACAGTAAATCTATACGTTATCCTTTGGAAAATAGAATAAAAACTAGATGTAACCAAGGTCATTGAGTATAGTGATTAAGGAGGCAGGCTAGAAAACAGGAGACTGTGGGTACATGTCCTGCCTTAGGCATGAAGCCACTGGGTGGCTTCACTGGGCCAGTCAGTGTCTCTCAGCCCTAGGAAGGAGGCAATGGCAAACCACTTCAAAAAACCTTTGCCAGGAAAAGTGCAGAGGCCAGTCCAGGCAGTCATCAAAAACTGATGAAAGGCACAAAACAGAATAGCTATTTTCAGAACTAGAAGAGCAAGAAAGCCCAATGTGAAGGAAATGCACCGAGACGCACATCTACAGTAGTAGCTAATAGGAAGACACACAGTTCGATAGCTTCGTCTTTTCCAGGTATATTCAAGACTAACGTAGAAGATGATAAAGTTGACTTTTTAATTTAAATAGCAGTCATTGAGGAGAGAGAGGGTGGAAAGAGTTTTCTCTACACAAAGATCTTAGCTTTTCAAATCAAGAATTATTCTAAAAAAAGAAAAGCCATAATTTGGTCCTCAGCCTTTTGACAATTTAGGTCAACATCTTTGATGCAGGCCTTCAAGGACTCTGAATCTTTTGGAGATGCCCACTGGAAAATTTGAGACAGGCTTTCCTGAAAGTGGCCGATGCTCCATCTTTATTTCCTTCAGAGGATCATGCTCAGTTCGTGTGCCAGGATCCCAGCGCCCTCGCCATTCTGTTCCTTCCGAATGATCTTCAAGCATTTCATAAAATGCTGCCTGCCCAGCAAGTCCAGAAGAAAAGGGCATCTCAAGGGAACTGGGGAAAACGCACCATGTCACAAGTAGGATTAAACAAATATTCCATTCCCCAAGGCTTCCTTGGCATACGTCCCCTTGGGGCCCAAAGGGCACTCCCAGCCTTCCACAGCTGTGCAGTCTTATCCTCAATCCTAAAGAAAGCCTCAGGATAAGGCAAGCTTTCCCTGGCAGTAAGGGAGAAGAACTGTCACGCGGGATCACTGTTCATCACTCACTTACCACTTATAGGAGAGAAGCAGAAGCTTCTCTAAGAAACATTTGATTTGACAGGAAAATTAAAATGCCAGTGCTAAAACACAGAACCACCTGAATGTCTCAGAAATGGGGGGAAAGGGGATGAGAATATTCAACAACCTTTTGGAAGTCCAGGCACAATCCAAGGGGATTTACTCAGAGGATTGTAGCCCTACAAACTCTGTTGTTGCTTCCTGGTCACCCCTAAATATTTTAATTCATTGGGCAGAAGTTTAAAAGACAAGGAAAAGAAGAAGCAGGATGGAAGTTCAGAGCATGTTCTACAACTAAATTGTCTGGGGATTCCTCACCTGTCACCTTATGCAAAGGCAGACTAACTCTGACTTTTCTCCTTTGCAAAAAAATGTTCATTTGCTGCAGGTGCAGCACAGCAGGCTTGTCACCTATTGGGGGGGGGGGGGGAGAAGAGAGGGGGAGCTTTCTTAAAGAAACCAGCAAATCTGTCTTCTTTCCTCTACAGCAGGGATCCCCAACCCCCGCTCCATGGACCAGCAACCGGGCCGCGCAAACAAGTGGGTGCAGGCAGCACACAAAACCACGTCCCCTCTGGTCCATGGAAAAATCTTTCTCCACAGAACTGGTCCCTGGTGCCCAAAAGGTTGGGGGCTTCTGCTCTACCGAAGAACTGCCAGCAGTCCTCACTTGCCCTGCTTCCTTCGGGCAATGACAGGCAGGGGCTGCAGGGGGCTGTGGCTGGCTGGTGGCTTTGAGACCCAGCAAGGGATGCCAGGAAAGGCCACCTAGCCGGGAGGGAGGCATGTGGGACCCACGTACCCAGGGAGCTCTCCTCCTTCCTGCTTCTGCACAGACCAAAAAGGGGCCACCCAGTTAAGCGCCTGCATCTTCACCTCTAGGTTGATGGAAAAGTAGTGGCCAGGAGTTGGTTCTGCACTATCAGGAGCAGCTGCAACCTCTTGAAGTGCTCCCGTTTGCAAAGGTTCAGCAGCAACTGCTTCTCTGCTGCTCCTACAACTTCTATACATCTGGATTCCCACAAAAAGGTTTGCAGTGCAGCCAAAATGAGACATATTATGGTGTAATGTGATGGCTTGATTCCTGCAAGTGAAAAACACCACCAGATTCCCACAATGCATTGCCCTACCAGCCAATCTCATTTGAGTCTAGACAGCATTTTGTGTCAATTCAACCTGTATCTCTCAGTTGTCATGGCTGAAAATCAGAGCTTGATGATCCCATCCATCATTAACAAGAGGGAGATTCTTAATAGGCAGATTCTGTTCACCTCCAGAATTTGCCTGATCAACCAAGCTGCCAGATTGGCCAGATGCCTCCAGATATATGTCCACCGACAAGAGAACCATTCAGACAAGTGAAGCAGCTTTCCTGCTTGTTTACAGGGAGAAAAGGTGCAAGCAGTTTATCTGGGACAATTCTTACAGCATTGTTAAAATTAGATGAACATAAATCAAACTATCACCCACAGCAACTAAACAAAAAGCAAAATCAAGAAAATTCTGAAAATTTTTCAGGAGGTTATAACAATGGATACTTGGGAAAAGATTTGGGTTAGAAATGTAAAATTTACACAGGCCCAAAATTTAAGAGAGAATTTTTATAAAATGTTTTATAGGTGGCACTTAGACCCTAAAAAACTAGCAAGCATATATCCGAACTGCCAGCCCAAATGTTGGAGGTGTGGTTGTGAGGATGCAACATATTTTCATATATGGTGGACTTGTAAAAAAGTCAAAGCTTTTTGGATTAAAATTTGGTGGAACATGCAAAAGATATTTAAGAAAAAGATAAGGTTTTCTTCACAGTTGTTTTTGTTGGGTATTATTACAGATTTTATTGTTACAGATACTAAATTGATGTTGAAATTTAATTACGGCAGCAAGACTTTTAGTAGCGCAATATTGGAAGAAGGAGGAACTGCCTACTATAGAAGAGTGGACTTCGAAAGTCTCTAACTTGGCGGAAATGGCAAAGATTTCAGCATATTTGAAAGACCAATCGCAACAGAGATATATTGTGGAATGGAAAAGATGGATCGAATATATTCAGAATAAATATGGGACTAAAAAGTTTCATTTAGCATTTGAATAAGTAGTGGTTTTATAAGATGTATTATTAGTTACTTGTTATTTGTTAGTAATATAGTTATGTTTATGGAGAGTTAAAGTGCGATAGAATTTAATGTTTTATTTTGTTGTTAGCATATTGTAGCTTAAGTTTGTAAGTTTATACACTGTATTCAGCTCTGGGAAGTCGGGGAGGGGGGAGGGGAGGGGAGGGGGAGGGAGGGAGTTTTTTCTATTTAAAAAATGTACTGTAAATCTTTTTTTTTTTATTGAAAAGTTTTTCAATACATTTTATCTTTAACATCCCATCCCCCAACCCTTCCCTCCCTTCCCAACCCTATCCCACCCTCTCACCCTCCCCTTCCTCCCTCCCCCCTCCCCGACTTCCCAGAGCTGGATACAAGGTATAAAAATAAAATAAACAATCATAAACTCCCATATACTAATAACTGTAAATCTTTTCAATAAAAAAAAGCAAAATCAAGAAAATATATGGCTAATATATCCCACTGTGCACAGTGATTTATACTGTAACCTGGTGCAATGCACAATACCAACCACACAAAATGTATCTTATGATTGGGGGTCTCCTATGCTGAACAGATGGGGAGGGAGCTCCTGCCTCCTTAGAGACCCTTTTAGAAGGCTACAGGAAAGACATAGCTTACTAATAGGGCATAAGAAGGATGGACTTATAGGCCCATACATCTGGAAGATATCAGTTTGAGGAAGGCATTATCAGATCATATCATGTATGCAGGTATCCTTAGGGTGCCATAGTTATGGATGAGAAATATTGGTTGCAAAGTTGGCATTTCTGGATGTAATACAGATATTTTGGACTTATTTTTGTTTCTTTGCATGTTTGATATTTTTAAAAAGGCATATGCTACTGACTACACTTATGCACATGTGTAACATCTTTTGCTAGTATACATGACCACTGCTTGTCCAGAATGTGAAAAGTGAAAGACTGTGACTAAACAAATTTTTAATGTACAGATAATACCACCAGAAATTATTTTAGCCTTTTTAATAAATGTTGTTATTGATGTTAAGCTCACCAGGGAAAACATCATATATTGTTATGTATATACTAGGTTAATTATTTAAAGACTGAAGTGCAACATAACTAGATTCTAAATAATCTATTTTTCAAAACACACAACAGTCCAAACAGTAAAAGTAAAGTCCAAATTAAGAATATTTCATTCTTAAGAATTGTTTAATTTAAAGTGGTTTAGTTGTAATAGATGGTTATAGATTCAAAATAGTTTTCAAGAGTGTACAAAAGATACTATTTTTTTTTCTAGCATCAGCTAAATTAGACATATTACATTGAGAAAAATGTTTCTCATTTCTTTCCTGTTACCTTTATTGATTTCATTGCAGAGATGTTAACATAGGCAATAGATTATTTTGTTATCTAATTTTACCTTCCAAAAGACAGAAGATGAAAAATGTGAGGTCCTTTCCTGTTGGCTTTTTTGAATTAGCTGTTTTAGATTCTAAAAGTTTAGTTCCTAAAGAAGTAACCTTGT
>JAKJMR010000204.1:268802-309673 GCA_024449315.1 Daboia siamensis | reverse complement strand
ATAATAATAATAATAATAATAATAATAATAATAATAATAATAATAATTTTATTTATATACCGCCCTTCT
Source organism: Daboia siamensis (assembly GCA_024449315.1). Taxonomy (NCBI): domain Eukaryota; kingdom Metazoa; phylum Chordata; class Lepidosauria; order Squamata; family Viperidae; genus Daboia; species Daboia siamensis. The sequence goes on along the minus strand of JAKJMR010000204.1, from coordinate 309,604 downwards.
CCCGAAGGACTCAGGGCGGTGAACAGGGCAAATATAAAACAATACAAAAATACAAAAGTTAAAAAAGAATTAAACATATGCCCAAATAAAAACAATAAATACATATATTAAAATAACTACCCATCCCCCATCAGGTCAGGCCGGATTGTACAAATAAGAATGTCTTCAGATCGCGACAGAAGGAGCGAAGGTCGGGCACCATCCGAAGCTCAACCGGCAACTGATTCCATAGCTCCGGGGCGCCCACAGAGAAGGACCTCCCCCTGGGGGCCACCAATCGACATTCTCTGATCGGTGGTACCCTGAGGAGGCCCTCTCTGTGGGAGCGCACAGGGCAGAGGGAAGTTGATGCCGGCAGCAGGTGATCCCTAAGGTACTCCGGACCCATGCCATGTAGGGCCTTAAACACCATTACTAATACCTTGAACCTCACCCGGAAGACAACTGGTAACCAATGCAGCTCAATGTAATATGGGAGTATCGGGAGACTCCCAGCACAACTCTCGCGGCTGCATTCTGTACCAGTTGGAGCCTCCGAGTGGTCTTCAAGGGCAGCCCCATGTAGAGAGCGTTGCAGTAGTCAAGGCGAGAGGTCACGAGCGCGTGAGTGACTGTGCATAAGGCATCCCAGTCTAGATAGGGCCGCAACTGGAGCACCAGGTGAACCTGGGCGAAGGCCCCCCTAGTCACAGTCACTATATGGTCTTCCAAAGTAAGCCGTGAATCTAGGAGGACTCCCAAGTTGCGGGCCCTATCTACGGAGGGTAATACTTCACCCCCCATAGAAAGAGATGGAATGTTCTGAATATCCCGGGATGCCGGTATGTACAGCCACTCAGTCTTGTCGGGGTTGAGTTGAAGTCTGTTCCTCCCCATCCAGACCCGAACCGCCTCCAGGCAACGGGACATCACGTCGAGGGCATCACTGGGGTGGTTTGGGGTAGAAAGAAAAAGCTGGGTATCATCAGCATACTGATGATACCCAACTCCAAAACCACGAATGATCTCACCCAGCGGTTTCATATAGATGTTGAACAGGAGAGGCGAGAGGACCGACCCCTGAGGAACTCCACAAACGAGAGACCTCGAGGTCGACCACAAACGAGAGACCTCGAGGTCTGAAGTCACAGCAACTTCATGGATGTTCTTTAGATATCACACACATTAGGTGACTGATGCAAATGACATAGTTCATGTGTCTACTCCATGACATTACGATATGTGTGATATTATTTGCCCAGACCAAGATAATCATGGGAAGGGTTAGGGTTAGATAGATAGCAAGGTCCCAGTTTATGGAGTGGCTGTTATCAGTTATTTGTTTATCCATGGTTAATGGACAAAGTCACAATTGCCAGGGCTTTCATAACTTGCTAAGCCATATAATGTGATATACAAAGGATAATAGCCTTGTTCTCAGGAATATTAAGGCCACACATCAAGTGGTGTGTGTGTGTGTAAGCGAGGGGAGGCGCTACATGTGTACATGCCCACTGACTTGCAACATAGCCAGTGTGTCAGAAAATGCATGTAGAAGGCTCCAAAATTCTTACAGAGACAAATATCTTGCTTCTAGTATAAAGCTTCTCCTATAATCTTTCAAATTGTTTTCATTAATACAAGATTTCTTTGGAAATAAAGATTTTTGTTCTAGAAAAAAAATAGTGTTTGCAAGTATATTTAACAAAGTCTATCCAAAATGTTCCCATATTGCGTGGTTGTTGATTCCTTTTCCTTGCAAAATTAGCATCTTTGAATACTCAGACCTTCAAATGGAGATTCTGGTTCAAATGTTTTTGTTTCCAACATGGAAAAAAGGGATCGATGTTAGGAATATTCCTTCAAAACCCCTCAGGGAGGGTATACCTCACCTAAGAGGGTAGACTTCCAGCACTCGATAGTTGTGCTGAATCAGAGCAGAGTCCTGACCACGAGTAACCCCCAGAATTTGGTTTGTTGCCTTTGGAGCCGCCCACCAATCCAGTTCACGAGATGCAAAAACCAAGCGGGAGGGGTCTGCTTCTGGGAGTTAGAGCACTTCGCACTGGTATCCTGTCCAGGCCATTTCTCAGGCCCATCACCCTCCACAGCTGCAGAGGGCTGGCGCGGAGAGCTTCCCTCTTCCCTTTCCGATTTTCTCAGGTTCTTTCTTCTACATTGTGGAATGATAAGAAAGCAAAGGCAGGAATAATTCTGTGGTGCTCAAAGTGAATTGGGGAATGTAGCTGCAAAGTCGCGTGGTCTCAAAGAGAGACGGACACTTGAGCTGGGTAGTATTTCTTTATTTGGATCAGGATGAAGCTGGGGACAAAGGGGTTTACCTGGCGTTCTTGGTGGAGCAGTGGGGTAATGCCTCCTTAAGTAACACCAGCTGCCTGCAATTAGTGCAGGTTCGCATCCCACCAGGCTCAAGGTTGACTCAGCCTTCCATCCTTCCGAGGTAGGTAAAATGAGGACCCAGATTGTTGGGGGCAATTAAGCTGACTTTGTAATAATGCTGCTTGGGGTGTGTGTGAAAGCCCTAATAAGCAGGCATATACATAGAATGAAGGCTACTGCTAAGCTTGTAAGCCGCCCTGAGTCTTCGGAGAAGGGCGGGATATAAATGGAATAAAAAAAATAATAATAAAATAAAATAAAAATAAAAAATTATACTTGCCCAGGTGAATGGTGACCAATAGATTTGAACCTGGGCTTCCCACCAGTGCAGGTGGCCAATAGGTTTAAACCCTGGCTTCCTGCCAGAGCTGACCATGCCTGGGGCTGTCCAGCCCCCTGCTGTGCTGGTATTTCCTGTATATGCTTAGCAGCATACACTACACCCCTTCCCCCATAGTGAGGACTTTCCTCTGTCAACCCATCTCCATACTATATACACTTATTTACACTGTACATATTTACATACATATGGTTACAATTGATACAACTTGATTGTTCTGCCGCCCCCCTATGAACGCACATAATCTGCGAGGTAGCTTGGTGCCTTGTGTGGCCTGCTTGACCTTCTTGGTACTAGTTCTCCAGATGGTGTGGTGATAAGCCTATGTTCTCCTTCTCGTTGCTCCTGTTGTGGAAGGTTGTTGTGTGTCTGTGTGTGTAAATTGATGCGTTCTGGTGACTGCCTGGTTTCTCTGTCAGTCTCCTGCCTGGGCAGAGGTTTCCACTGGACCTCTCCAGCCACCCTCCTAGGTGAATGTGATTGTGTTGACTCTTCCTCCTCAACCCCCAGTGTGTCCTCTACCACCTTTTCAGGAGCCCTTTTCCTGAACTGGTCCAGGTGCCTTTTCCAGAGGAGTCCCCCCTCCACCCTTACTCTGTAGGACAGGGGTCCTGTTTGTTCTAATATTTCCCCTGGCACCCATGTAATTCCTAGCCCAGATGAGGTCTCCTGAGTTGAAACGTGTTTTGATGTTGGGGGTTCCGGTGTCTGCGGCTACCGTGTCTGGGTGGAGCCTGTCTAATGTTGTTATGCCCCTTCTGAGTTCCGCTGGACTTTTGCCTGTGGCAGTGCAAGGTGTTGCATGTTGGTGAAGGAGGAATGTGGCTAGTCTTTGCTTCCAATTTCCCTGTACTATGCGCTTGAGAGCATCTTTTGTTGTCCTCACGAATTGTTCTGCCAATCCGTTACTGGCAGGGTGGAAGGGAGCCAAGGTAGCGTGTCTAATCCCCAAGGTCCTCAGGAACACCTTGAAATCCGAGGAGGTAAATTGTGTTCCATTATCTGACACGATTACATCAGGTAACCCATGTGTGGCAAACATCCCCCTCAATGATTGAATGGTTCCTGCTGAGGTCAAATTGCTTACAGGCACCACCTCTAGCCATTTGGAATGACTGTCTACAGCTACCAGAAATGTATGACCTTGGAAGGGGCCCGCATAGTCTATATGCACCCTGGACCAGGGTGAGTGTGTTTCCTCCCACTTGTGGACTGGTGCATGTGGTTGTTCTGGCCGTGTCCTCTGGCATGTGTAACACCCCACTACCCGTGCTTCTATCTCCTTGTCCAACCCTGGCCACCACAGGTAGCTCCTTGCCAGGGCCTTCATTCTTACTATTGCTGGATGTCCTTCGTGTAATGATTGGAGAACTTTTTCCCTGAGCCTTGTGGGAATGATGACTCTATTTCCCCACAAAAGGCATCCTTTGTGTGAGGACAATTCATGCCTTCTGGAAAAATAAGCAGTGAACTCTTGCCCTGGCGATTTGTCTTGCCACCCACTGCTCACTCACGATTGTACCCTGCTCAGAACCTTGTCCTTTGGTGTCTCTGTCTTGCGTTGAGGGGGCATTCTGGCAGTTCCTGAATTGCCAGTATTTGAGCAGCCGGTGCTGGATCCGGCTCACTGTCCATCAGGGGAAGTCTGCTGAGGCCATCAGCGTGCCCCATCTCCTTCCCTGGCCTGTGTAGCAGTTTGCAAGAATATGCAGAGAGAAATATTGACCACCTTAACATTCTAGGTGACAAAATCTGTGGAGTTTGCTTCTCTGTTGTGAATAATCCTAATAGTGGTTTATGGTCTGTGAAGATTAAGAATTCCCTATCATAAAGGTAATCATGAAATTTCTTTACTCCAGCAACCACTGCCAGTGCCTCTTTGTCTATCTGTGCGTAATTCCGCTCTGCAGCTGACAGGGTCCTGGAATAATAGGCGATGGGAGCCTGTGTGCCATCTTCCTTTAGATGGCTGAGCACTGCTCCAATCCCATAAGGGGATGCATCGCACGCAAGACAGATTGGCTGGTCCTCCCTGAAATGGGTGACTGTGGCATTGCTTGCTAACATGTTCTTTAGTGTTTGAAACGCTTTGGCATGCTTGTCAGTCCAGTTCCAGGGTGCTTGCTTGTCAAGCAGCCTGTGTAGGGGTTCTGCAATTGTGGCTTTGTGTGGCAGGAATGCGTGGTAGAAATTGAGGAGCCCCAAGAATGCCTGCAGTTCAGGCTTGTTTTTTTTTTTTTATTTTTTTTTTTGTTACATTTATATCCCGCCCTTCTCCGAAGACTCAGGGCAGCTTACAAGCTTAGCAGTAGCCTTCATTCTATGTATATGCCTGCTTGTTAGGGCTTTCACACACACCCCAAGCGGCATTTTTGGGAGCAGGGGCTTCTTTGATTGCCCTAACCTTTGATGCAGATGGGTGGATGCCTTGAGCATCTATTCTGAACCCCAGGAATTCTGTCTCAGTTACCCCAATCTTGCATTTGTCCCTTTTGAGCTTCAACCCTGCCCCCCTGAACCTCTCAAGGACTGCCTTCAAATGGTCTGCTAGTACGTCCTTGGAGCTAGCCGCGATCAGGACGTCGTTGAAATAGGGACAAACCCCTGGTATTCCCTTGAGAGTCTTTTCCATCACCTCCTGACAAATTCCAGGCGCTACGCTAACCCCGAACTGCAGCCGGTCTACCCGGAACACTCCCTTGTGAGTGATGATCGTTTGCGCTCTAGCAGCCCCTGGGTCTACCGGCAGTTGCTGATAAGCTTGAGCGAGGTCCAATTTAACAAACACCAACCCGCTTTGTAGGGATGCTAGGATGCTGCTGACCGCAGGAACCGGATAGGAGTGGGCACTTAAAGCTCGGTTAATGGTCCCCTTATAATCAGCGCAAATCCGAATTTCCCCATTTGCTTTGAGCGGCATTACGATGGGAGTTTCCCATTCCGCTCCATCTACTGGTGTTAACACCCCCTGGTCTACCAACTTATCCAATTCCCTCTCTATCTTTTGCTTTAGCGCGAACGGGACTTGCCTCGCCTTCATCCTTATAGGTTGCACCTGGGGGTCTAGCCTAAATGAGATTGGGGGCCCCATGTACTTTCCCAACTGCCCATCGAACATGTCCACAAATTCCTTGCAGACAGCTTCGAGGGAAAAATGGCTCTGCATCTGGTGAATCCCTGTGATTCCGATGCCCAGCGCATTGAACCACCCTAACCCCACAAGGCTAGTCCGCTGGCCCTCGATGACCAGCACACTTAATTTGCCCTCGAAGCCCTTGTACTGAACCCTCACCGACGCCTCCCCCCGGACTTTAATCGGTGAATTTTGGAAATCGGAGAGGGTCAGTCTGGATGGCCTCAAGGGAACCTGCTGGCTGCTTCGCTTGCAGATTTCCTTAAACGTTCTTGCGGAGATGATGGACACGGCTGACCCAGAGTCCAACTCCATCATGCAGGGGACCCCTTGCAGCCTCACCCTCAGTTTTATTTTTGGGGTTAACGCCGCAGGAGCCCCAGTTAGAAAAACGCCCAGCCGTCCCGCCATGTGGCTCACAGTCAGTCTCGGCGACCGCTTCCCGGTACCTGTAGTGTGGTGGAACTCGGCTTCCACCTCGTGCAGGCTGTCCCGCTGCTTGCTCCTGCAGACCGCCATGATGTGCCGTCTTCCCGCACGATCGACACTTCGCTGACTTGAATCGGCAGGTAGACCGGGGATGCTGTCCTCCGCAGCTCGCGCAACGGGTAGACCGGGAGCTGTTCGGGCCACAGCCGGAGCACTGGGTAGACCGGGGTTGTCCGCAGCCGCTGTTCTGGGTAGACCGGGGCCCGCAACCGCAATGCTGGGTAGACCGGGGACGATTCGCGCTGTGGCCGTGGAACTGGGTAGACCGGGGCCTGTTCGCTCCGCATCTGTACTCCTGGGCTCTCTCGTCTGCCGTGGCTGGTCTCGGTTCCCTCACGTTGTCTCGGTTGGGGTTGAAGGGTCGCTGTGGCCGGTTGATGGCGTCCACTTCCAGCTCCGCCTCGTCTGCATCACTGTACCCTCTCAGCTGGTGGATGGATCCGCCTTCCCTCGCCTCAGACTCCTCAGCCGTGTCCCAGGCTAGGAATTCTTCTTGGACTCCCTCAGGGTCAGTTTCTGTTTGGCAAACATTTTCTGGCGCAGCTTCCTGTCCCTCAACACACAGACAATCCGATCCCGCAGTCGGATTTCTAAGTTCTCAAAGTTACAGAGGCGAGCTGCCTGCCTCAGGGCTGCCATGTATTGTTTGGCAGACTCACCTGGCCGCTGGTCCCGCTTCTCGAACCGGTACCGCCAGGTGATCTCAGACATCTCGGGCTTGAAATGCTCCAACAGCTTCGCCAGCAATTCGTTGTACCCAAAGGAGTGGATGTCATCGGGAGCGCAGAGACCGACTGCCAACTGGTACGTTTCCGTGCCGCAGCTGCAGAGTAGCACCGCCGCTCTCTGCCGGTCTTCTTTCACCCCATTCGCTCGTAGGTAGCATTCGAGCTGCCCCATGAACGATTCCCACTCCTCGGGGCTGCCGCTATTGAAAAGGGGATACTGACCCAATTGTGTCATTCTGCTGTCTCGGTCGTCCTGCGCCTGGATCCGGAGCTGCCGATTGGATTCCTTCCGCGGCTAGCGTTGTCCGGTGCAGGATCCCATCCTCGTTGCCAGTGCAAAGTCGCGTGGTCACACAGAGAGACGGACACTTGAGCTGGGTAGTATTTCTTTATTTGGATCAGGATGAAGCTGGGGACAAAGGGGTTTACCTGGCGTTCTTATACCTGCCCAGGTGACTGGTGACCAATAGATTTGAACCTGGGCTTCCCGCCAGTGCAGGTGGCCAATAGGTTTAAACCCTGGCTTCCCACCAGAGCTGACCATGCCTAGGGCTGTCAATGACTCACTCCATTCAGGCTTTCCCGCCAAAGCAATTATAGCCTGGAGCTGTCCAGCCCCCTGCTGTGCTGGTATTTCCTGTGTATGCTTAGCAGCATACACTACAGTGGCAATATGCAGGAGTTGAAGGAACTTCTCAGTGATCAGAAGGGGCCTACTTAGGTTGTTTTCTGAAAAATGAAATTTTGCAATTCCCAGCAGCTGCCACAAGTATACTTTTGCAAAGAGGCCTTTCTATGTAGCAGCTATTTAGGGTGCACTTTAAGAAGCTCTCACATACCCAGTCCTGCTTTTTCCTGAGCACTGAACAAAGTATTGCAATGTTGCAACTACTTCTTTTTGGGTAGCACCTTCATTTCCACGTTGTCTTTGCTCATGAGTCTTTCTGGGGCAGACTGACTTCAAATCTTTCATTGCCAGATGTGACTGGGAGGTCTTCCAATTTGCCACTGAGATGGTTGGTAGTCTTAGTGCACCCCCTGCTGGGCAGAGGGAACTAAGGACCTAGCAAAATAGCCAATTTGGGCAACAGCTGGGGGGAAAACCAAGTCCAAACAGGTATGTCCTCAAACGTCAGTTTTGAGAGGAGCTGTGAGGCAGGGGGCGAGTTAAATCGCACTTCTCATTCTCATCTCTTTACCCATCCTATCATTAATGTATCACATGAAAACAACATACCACCTATTACAATGGTAGAGGTGAACAGAACGAGTTTGCTGTGTAGGTTCAGGTGCTGGGTAGAAAGCAGGAGAACGGTCTCTTTCTAGGCCTCTCTTAGTTATGAAAGCCAGGTGCAGCCCAACACACCTCACAGGGTTGTGTGAAAAATAGGCAGGTTAGGTTTGCCATCTTGAGAAGCGTAGAATAGAGCAGAACAGAGGAATGGAATGGAAACAGAACAGAACAGAATAGAATAGTTGGAAGGAACCTTGGAGGTCTTCTAGTCCAACCTCCTGCTCAGGCAGGGAACCCTGTACCATTTCAGACAAAGGATTGTCCAATCTCTTTAAAACTTCCAGTGCTGGAGCATTCACAACTTCTGGAGACAAGTCTTTCCACTGATTAATTGTTCTAATTATCAGGAAATTTCTCGTTAGTTCTAGGTTGCTTCTCTCCTTAGTTAGTTTCCATCCATTACTTTCTTGTTCTGCTTTCAGGTGCTTTGAAGAATAGATTGATCCCCTCTTCTTTGTGGCAGCCCCTTAGATATTGGAAGACTGCTACCATGTCACCCCGGTTCTTCTTTTCACTAGACTAGACATACCCAAATCCTGAAATCCTTCATATGTTTTAGCCTCCAGCTCCCTAATCATATTTGTTGCTCTTTTCTGCATTTTTTCCAAAGTCTCAACACCTTTTTTGTAACATGGTGATGAATACTGGACGCGGCACTCCATGTGTGGTCTTTTTTTTTTTAAATTGAAAAGTTTTACAGTACATTTTTAAAATACAAAACCCCTCCCCTCCCCCTCCCCTCTCCCCAAACCTCCCCAACCCTCCCCTCCCCTCCCCCCTCCCCGACTTCCCAGAGCTAAATACAGGGTATAGAAATACAAACTAACATAATCTAAAATATGCAAACAATAATAAAATATTAAATTCTATCGCACTTCAACTCTTAATAAAATAACTACAAGCTAATTATACATCCTATAAATCCACTACTTATTCAAATGTTAAGTGAAACTTTTTAGTCCCATATTTATTCTGAATATAATCTATCCATCTCTTCCACTCCACAGTATATCTCTGTTGCAATTGATCTTTTAAATACGCTGAAATCTTTGCCATCTCCGCCAAATTAGAAACTTTTAAAGTCCATTCTTCTATAGTAGGCAGTTCTTCCTTCTTCCAATATTGTGCTACTAAAAGTCTTGCAGCCGTAATTAAATTCAACATCAATTTAATGTCCACAACGGTAATATCTGTGATGATACCCAATAAAAACAATTGCGGAGAAAACTTTATCCTTTTCTTAAATATCTTTTGCATATTCCACCAAATTTTAATCCAAAAAGCTTTGACCTTTTTACAAGTCCACCATATGTGAAAATACGTTGCATCCTCACAACCACACCTCCAACATTTGGGCTGACAATTCGGATACATACTTGCTAATTTTTTAGGATCTAAATGCCATCTATAAAACATTTTATAAAAATTCTCTCTTAAATTTTGGGCCTGTGTGAATTTCACATTTCTCACCCAAATCTTTTCCCAAGTATCCATTGTTATAACTTCTTGAAAATTCTGGGCCCACTTTATCATACAATCTTTAACAAGTTCCATCTCTGAATCAATTTCTATCAATGCAAGATATATCCTTTTTATGTGTGCTTGACCTTGATCTCTAATTTGCTTTACCAAATTTTCATCAGTCATCAAAAAACCAGTTTTCTGATCCTCTTTCCACTTAGCCTGTAATTGCCCATACTGAAACCAAGTTTGTACTATCTTTCCTTCTTTTAAAATGTCATATGACTTTAGTTGCCATACATTCCTTTCCAAACTTAAAATTTCCTTATATGTAGTCACATCATAATCAAATCCCACATTTATATTTTCTATTGCATGTTTAGGTATTGCCCAGATAGGTATCTTATAATTTAACTTGTGTCTGTACTTTTTCCAAACTCGCAACAGAGCATACCTTAAAATATGTATCTTAAACACATTATCCACCTTCTTATCATACAATAAATATGCATGACATCCAAATATCAAATCAAGACCCTCAAGATTTAATAATCTCCCTTGTGTTAAGTTAAACCAGTCAGCTTCATAATACAATTTAAGATTAGGCATTTTAAGACCACCTCTTTCACGTGTAACTTGCATTATCTTAAATTTAACTCGTGGCTTTTTCCCTTCCCAGACAAATTTATTAATTCCTTTTTGCCATTCCTCCAAATTTAAATCCTTTTTAAATATAGGTATCATTTGAAATAAAAATAAAAATTTTGGCAAAACATTCATTTTCACTGCTGCAATTCTTCCCAATAGAGATAATTGTAATTTTTTCCAACTATCTAATTCTTTTTGTACTTTTCCCCATAACTTTTCATAATTATTTTTATGTAACTTCAAATTTGAGGGTGACAAATATATCCCCAAATATTTAACCCTTTTAACAATTTCAAATCCCGTTAATTCTTCTAAAACAGCCTTTTGTGATACTGTCATATTTTTAGACAACATTTTAGTTTTTTGTATGTTTACCTGAAATCCAGAAACTTTCCCATATTGCTTTATTATCTCCATCAATTCTACAACTGAGTAATCAGGCTGAGTCACTGTAACAACCAGATCATCTGCAAACGCCCTCAATCTATAATCCTGGTCTCTAATTTGAATTCCCTTAATTTTATCCGAATCACGTATTTTAATCAGTAATATTTCCAATGTTAAAACAAATAATAGAGGTGACAACGGACACCCCTGCCTTGTGCCCTTTTCAATATTACATACTTCAGTCAGACTATTATTAACTATTATGCGGGCTGTTTGCTTCTGATATATTGCCCTGATCGGTTGTAAGAATTTATCCCCAAATTCCATTTTCTGTAATACTTTCATCAAAAATTGCCAATCCAATTGATCAAAGGCTTTTTTTAGCATCCACGAAGATCAACGCTGCAGGGATCTGATTGTTTCTTTCCAAAAATTCCAACAAATCTACTATATGTCTCACATTGTTCTTCATTTGTCTACCACTTATAAAACCCAGTTTGATCACCATGAATTACTTGTTGTATTACCCTCATTAATCTGTTAGCTAAAACTTTGGCAAATATCTTGTAGTCCGTATTCAAAAGTGATGTTGGCCTATAATTTTTTGCTTGGGTGACATCCTGATCTTCCTTCGGAATCAAGGAAATAAAAGCAGTCTTCCAAGACGGAGGTACCCCTCCTCCCATTTGAATTGTCTGGAACAATTCCCTTAAAGGCTTCACCATCTCTAACTGTAAATTTTTATAATACACAGCAGTCAATCCATCCGTACCCGGCGCTTTACCCACTTTCAATTGTTTGATTGCTAAAAAAATTTCTTCATCAGTTATCAATTGATTCATCCCTTCCTTTTGTTCTTGCGTAAGAGCAGGAATACTAGCTCTTGCCAAGTAATTATCTATATCTACATCTCTAATCTTATCTTTAGCATACAACTTAGAATAAAAATCAACAAAAGTCTTTTTGATAAGACTCTGCTGGTACACTACCTTACCCTTATGTTCTATTCTATCTATATTAGAAGCCCTTTGCTTCTTCCTTAACAAATAAGCTAACCATCTACCTGGTTTATTAGCATTACAAAAAATATTGTGTCTAGCATACCATAAGTTAGTTGCCACTTGATCTGCAATTAACTTATCAAACTGACCCCTTAATAAAGTAATTACCTCTTTAATCTTCCCATCAGATGGATTCAAAATTAAAGCCTTTTCTTTTTCCTTAATTTCATCCTCTAATTCTTTCCTCCTAAATTCTAAGTTACCTGTATTTATTATTCAAATATATTAATACACCTCTCATATAAGCTTTACTAGCATCCCAAACCATCTCAATAGAAGTACCTTTATTCATATTAATTTTAAAAAAATCCTTCATCTGTTTTTTACACTCTTCCACATTTTCCTGATATCTAAACAAATTTTCATTTAAGCGCCAGGACCGTCTATCCCTATTATCTTTTTCTATCTCTAGCCATACTGGACTATGATCAGACATAGTTCTTGGACAAATCTTGATCTTCTTAATCCTAGAAAAAAAATCATTAGTAATTAATACAAAGTCAATTCTGGAAAAAGATTGATGCCTGTTGGAGAAAAAAGTATAGTCCTTTTCTTGCAAATTTCTTTCTCTCCAAATATCTCGCAATTCCAAGTCATCCTTCATCTCAAAAAAAGATTTAGGCAATTTAGCATGACTTGGGGTGTTTTTTTAAAAAAAACCCTTGTCCATTTGTACATCCAAAACATCGTTCCAGTCTCCCATCAAAATACAAGATTTATAATCCCACTGAATAATCTTGCTGTGTAATAAACTGTAGAAATCTCCTTGTTGTTGATTAAGCGCATATAATCCAACCAAAAGCGTTTTCTTGCCTTCTATTAACAGTTCAATTATAACATATCTTCCTTGTTTATCTGCTTCAATTAAAACCGCTGTCAAAGTATTCTTAACATAAATAACCACTCCATTTTTCTTATCAGTTGCAGAAGCAATAAACTGTGTACCCAACCTTGAGTTTAACAAATACTTTTGATCCGTGGCTCTAATATGTGTTTCTTGTAAACAAATAACATCATTCTTAAATTGCTTTAAATATTGAAAATATTTCTCTTCTGTGGTGAATTTAAACCATTAACATTCCAGGTTAGAAACTTTGTTGCCACCTTTCGCGACGTGAATCTTTTGGAGCGCTTCTTCCAGAATCACCTGCACTCTCTTAGGTCACGCTCCTCCCACTGCTTCACTGTAAGTTAGTTTTGGAGGTACCATCATAACTCTCTGCTGTTCTTGCTCTCGTCTCATTCGTCTGGCAGCAGCACATGTCATTCTCTGGTCTCTAACCTCCTCCGATGATACTGAAATTTGATCCATTCCTATAACTTTCTGGAATTCTCCATCTTTCATCTGCATAACTCCTTCAGCACCTTGTACATTCTCACTTTGGGGTTGACACTCTCCCTCACCATTCTTCTTTTTGGATTCCAAAAGTGGTATGGGGACTGCTTTTAAAACATTAGTATAAAAATCACGTGCCTGCAACACTGTAAGAAGACGATGTCTTGTGCCTGCATACATCACCGCCATACCCACTGGTATTTCCCATCTGAACTGAATATCCCATCTTCTTAATTCTTGTGCCAGAAAAGCAAATTCCTTCCTTCTCCTTAAAATTCTTGGAGGGATCTCTTTTAAAACTAAAACTTCTTGTTCAGCAATTGCAAATTTATTATTATAAAAAGCTTGAATGACCTCATTTCTAATTGCTCTCTTTGTAAAGTAAACCACCACATTTCTGGGTAATTTCCTTTGTCTTACAATCCATGAATTAACTCGAAATATTTTGTCTATATCCTCCATAATTTCTTCTGCTGGTCGCTCCAAAACACCTTCCAAAGCCTCTGAAACAATTTTTTTCAAATTTTCCTTGGAATCCTCTTTTAAACCTCTGATTCTCACGGTGAACTCCATCTCTTGGTACTGCACCAAGGTTAAATTGTCGTCAATCTTATCCATCACAGTTTCAGCCTCCGTCATTTTAGCATCTAATCTGATATTATTTTGGCTGAGATCTTCCACTCTCTCGTCCAAACGCTTTATACAAACAGCCATGCCTTGAAATGCAAGTAAGATGTCTGCCCTCATTTCTGTAAGCTTCTCCTCCATAAGTTCAGCTAATTGTTGAGATTGCTTTTTCAAAGCCTCTTGCAAAACATCCTGCAGATCTTTCACTGTAAAAGTTGGTACAGGTGCAGGTGCAAGTGCATGGGGGGGGGCAGTAAAGCTTGTAGCGAAGATTGCTGCACCGGAGAAGCCCCCGCGCTTCTAAGAACTTTAGAAGATTTAGCAGCCATTTTCACCCACTATTGCCTGTTACACACTTTCACTTTTATCAAACTCCACAAAGTCCACCGAGTTAAAGATCTTGCTTTCACCTGATTCTCCTGTACCGCTCTGCCTGCATCCAAGTTATCTGAAGTTCACTCTTGCTAGCAGGGATGGTTGCTGCGCCCTGCTCTGCTCCAATGTCCTGGAGCAGAGGTGTCCCAAGGTCCGGAGCAAACTCAGGCTTCGGGGGGGCTCAGTCCTTCAGCCACCAGAGTTTCAACTCTGGCAGCCCAGGAGAGCTCTACCCCTGCCTGGGCGCTCACCCCCTCCTCTTCTCCCGAGGAGCAGGCTTCCGAGCCATCAAAACAGCTGATCAGCGCTGTTTTTGGCGGCTCCACAGAGACGACGGGGCTGACAGCCAGAATGGCTGCCAACGGCAGAGCCTTACCACCCAGAAGTCTCCATGTGTGGTCTTATGAAGGCATTATTAAGTGGTATTAACACTTCACGTGATCTTGATTCTATCCTTCTGTTAATGCAGCCTAGGACTACATCAGCTTTTTTGCCAGCTGCCACGCATTCCTGGCTTATATTTAAGTGGTTGTCTACTAAGCCGCCTAGATCCCTCTCACATCACTCTTGCATCATCAGATCTTTCTCAGAGACAAAAAATGGGGTGGTGGTGATCAAATCATATTTTGCAGTCAAAAGAATGCACCCAATGCTCCTCCTCTTATCACAAACACAACTTAGCAGTGAATCTGCCCATAAATTTGGCGAACTCTGAACAATCTTCGTCTCCCTTTTTGAAGCAGAGTTTTTTGGTTGGTTGTTTTTTGTCTCCTTGTCCAGGGCAACCACAGCCTGTTCCTTTTGTGCCCCAGTACAGGTTTTGTCTTTCATCTTATGGTATTTTGTGACCTCATCTACTATGAGGCAAAATTCATAAACAGATATCTGCCTGTCAATTAGTTTGGTGGACACATGTCTATGATTGTGTTCAGCTTTCTATTGGCTAGGACTCTGATCTGAGCTTTTTGGCTTTGGCTGCAAGGTGGTGACTGACAAATTTACTGACCACTTCAAGGACACCAAAGGCAAAAGGTAGTAGGTCCATCCAGTTTGTTTGCTGGAAATTAATAAAGCATCTTAAATATTGCTCAAGTACTGAGTTAGATTTTTCACATTGACCGTTCAATTGAGGATGATGACTAGATGTCAGTTCTTGGATGGTTCCTAAAAGGGATAAAAATTCTTTCCAAAATGCCAACATAAATCGCACCCCCTTATCAGATATGATGTGTTGTGGTGCCCCATACAATCTGTAAACATGCTGCATGAAAAGTTTCGCTAAGGCTTTTGCGGTAGGGATCTTTTGGCAAGGGATGAAGTGCACTTGTTATGTATTTAATGTTATACTGTTATGTTCAATAACACACATTAGAAATGTATAATCTGTGAGGTAAAACCGATGACAGGAATACACGCGGCAGCTTTTGAAAGCTGTCAAAAGCTGCCGCAGGCTACTGCGCATGCGCAGCAGCTGACAGCTCTTAGCTGTCAGCCCAGCTGCCTACAGCGCAAGCGCAGCCGCAGCTGATAACTCCAACCTGTCAAACCCAGCCGCCACCGATTGGACCCAGCTTTCCGGTGGGAAAAAGACGATGCGCGGATTGGAGAGCCAGCCACTGGCTGGGTATAAAAGTGTGGAGCCACCGCCCTGTCAGCTGTCCGGTGCCTCTGAATAAACATGTCAACCTGAGCCAGCTGTCTCCGCGTGGTCCTTGCCCTTTGAGCCACTTCACTGGCAAAGAAGATGGGATCAGCTTTGCGGAGCTGAAGTCACGAAGCTGAGGAAAGTGAATATTTCCATCGGCTAAGAGCTAGTCACCACTGAAGTCACTAAGCGGAGAAGTTATAACTTCCACCAACACCACGAAGCAGTACTCTGGACCTAGACAGCATGGCCAACCTCGGACACATCCGAGAGTTTGACATTCGTGCTGGGAGTCACATTGGGGACAAGTAGAGGGTTTCCTGCACGGAGGACCAGTCCAAGGCGGCAGCACTTCTGTGCCTAAGCGGTCCGGCCGTGTACGACGTTGCCGTCGGCCTCTTCAGCCCAGAGCCAGTGACAGAAGTGCCCTACGCTGAGCTGACGGACAGACTCTGCAAGCACTTTATGCCAACTCGCTCTGAGCTATTCTGGTGGGTAAACTTTGCACATCGGCACCAGCTCCCAGACAAATTGGCAACCGACTTCATCGCAGGCATCCGTCACGCTGCCCAAAGGTGCCATTTCCCGGATCTGGAGGACCAGATCCGTGACCAAATCGTCATAGGGTTTAGGGACCAACATCTTCAAAGGAAGATCATCGCAAAGCGCTCCTTAAGCCTGGTGGAGGTCACTATGGAGATACTGGTGTATGAAGACAGCCACCAAGAAAACCTCTCCCGGTAATGGACCCCACGGTTCTGTCCACCAAGACGACATAGCTCACAGTGAAAATGGGGAACGCAAAGACTTGACCGACATGGACGCCATTCAACGTCAATTCGAAAAACTTCAGACCCGTCGCGACGATTGTGGGGGAAGGGCAAGCAACAAAAATGCCAGCTACCCTAGAAACAACCCAAAGAACCACGATCTATTTGTGCCAGCTGCGGGGGAAGCCATCCCAGAGCCACCTATCGGTTCCATAATGCCAAATGCCATGGCTGTGGCAAGACCGGGCACATCCGAACTGTATGCTGAAGCCAGAACCTCGAGAACCTACATGAATGTGAGGCAACATCCTCAGGTATGAGACCTACATCAGCCTCTAGAAAAAAGCCCCCGGGGTCCCTAGTACAGGCCGTAGACAAGGACAGGGGATCACAGGGAGTCCACCAATTATTGAACCCCAAAGTCAAAATCAAAGCCCGGCTACAAGAGGTTCCCTGTGAAATGGAGGTAGATTCCGGCTCTTCAGTCTCCCTCATTTCATTAAAAACTTCAGGGAAATTTCAGGGAAATTTGCCGCCATAGCCGGAGGCGAATTCCATTACAACTCCCCCAGATACACCTGGCTGACTACCAAAAAGCCCCTATTCAACTTAAAGGGAAGGCCAAAATAATGGTGGAATTTAAACAATTCCGAGGACCGCTAACCATTCTAGTTACCCAGGGGAACCAAACTAGTTTAATTGGCCTCAAGTGGTTTAAGGCCTTGGGTATCGCTATAATGGGAGTCAGTACAACCCAGGCCGCAAGCCTCGAGGCCGTCTGCAACCAATTCGCAGACATCTTTGACAGCTCGCTGGGGAAATACACAGGATCCCCGGTCTCCTTAAAATTCAACCCCGAAGTCTTACCCATAAGAATTAAGGCCAGAGCCCAATCTTAAATTATATTATGAAGCTGCTGCACTTTCAGCGATAAGTGATTGGATTAACTTAACACAAGGGAGATTATTAAATCTTGAAGGTCATGATCTGCTATTTGGTTGGCATGCATACTTATTGTATGACAAGAAGGTAGACAATGTGTTTAAGATGCATATTTTAAGACATGCTTTGTTGCGAGTTTGGAAAAAGCATAGACATAAGTTAAACTATAAGATACCTTTATGGGCAATATCGAAACACGCAATAGAGAATATAAATGTTGGATTCAAACATGATGTGACTACATATAAGGAAATCCTGAGTTTGGAGAGGAATGTATGGTGTTTGAAGCCATATAATTTTTACGAGGAAAAAAGATTGTTCAAACCTGGTTTCAGTATGGGCAATTACAAGCCAGGTGGAAAGAAGACCAGAAAATTGGTTTTTTAATGAATGATGAAAACTTGGTAAAGCAAATTAGAAATCAGGGCCCAGCACATATTAAACGGATATATCTTGCATTGATAGAAATTGATTCAGAAACAGAAATTGTTAAAGACTGTATGATAAAATGGGCGCAGAATATTCAGGAAGTTATTACAATGGACACTTGGGAAAAGATCTGGGTGAGAAATGTAAAATTTACACAAGCTCAAAATCTAAGAGAGAACTTTTATAAAATGTTTTATAGGTGGCATTTAGATCCTAAAAAGTTAGCAAGTATGTATCCGAATTATCAGCCTAAATGTTGGAGATGTGGTGGCGAAGATGCAACGTATTTTCATATATGGTGGACTTGTAAAAAGGTTAAAGCATTTTGGATTAAAATTTGGTGGAATATGCAGAAGATATTCAAGAAAAGGATAATTTTGTCCGCAATTGTTTCTACTGGGCATTATTACTGATACTACTGTTGTGGACATTAAGCTGATGCTGAACTTGATTACGGCAGCGAGACTTTTAATAGGGCAATACTGGAAGAAGGAAGAACTGCCGACTATAGAAGAATGGACTTTAAAGGTTTCTAACTTGGCAGAAATGGCGAAGATTTCAGCGTATTTGAAAGACCACTCGCAACAACGATATAATGCGGAGTGGAAAAAATGGATTGATTACATTCAGAATAAATATGGGACTAAAAAGTTTCATTTAGCATTTGAATAAGTATTGATGGGATATTTATATTGCTTGTAGTCATTTTATAAGAGCTAAAGTGCGGTAGACTTAATAGTTTATTGTTATTAGCATATGGTAGTTTATGACTGTTTTTTTTTTACTTTTATACCTTGTATTCAGTTCTGGGAAGTCGGGGAGGGGGGAGGGGGGAAGGGGAGGGGGAGAGGGTGGGATTGGGTTGGGAAGGAAGGGATGTTAAAGATAAAATGTATTGAACAACTTTTCAATAAAAAAAAAAAAGAATTAAGGCCAGAAGAGTCCTGTTCGCCCTTAAAAACAAAATTGAGGATGAACTGGATTGTCTGGTACGACTAGGAGTCTTGAGCCAACCGAAGGGGGAACCTGGGAAACCCCAATAGTCACCCCGATTAAACCAAACAGCCAAATTTGGCTCTGAGCCAACTATAAGGCCACTCTCAACTGAGCATTAAATTTGCACACTTACTCGGTCCCCGCAGTGAAAGACGTCCTCTCTTCTATCCGATCCGGCGCCATCTTTGCCAAGTTAGACTTGGCGCAAGCGTACTTGCAACTCCCAGTCACTCAGGAAACCACAGATGTGCAGACCATCGTAACCCACCATGGGGCTTTCAAAGTAAAGCGCCTGCAGTTTGGCATATCTGCTGCCCTGGGCATATTCCAAGAAATAATGGAAAAAACCTTGAAGGGGATTCCCGGGGTCTGCCCATATTTGATGATGTACTAATTGCTGGTGAATCAGAAACAAATTTAGCAGAAAGATTAAAGACTGTACTAAGCAGATTCAGAACAGCCAGTCTTAAACTAAAAAAAGAAAAGTGTTCTATAGGGGTATCATCCACCGAATTCCTAGGGTATAGGATCGATGCCCAAGGAATTCCCCCTGCCGATTCCAAAATTAGCGCTATTAAATCTGCCCCCACTCCAAAAAACAAACAAGAATTACAAGCCTTTCTAGGGCTTCTGAACTTTTACCACTCATTCTTGCCACACAAGGCAACCATAGCTGAACCCTTACACAGACTGCTGGATAAGGGAACCCCCTGGACCTGGTCACCACAACATGACGCCAGCTTCCAGCATCTAAATACCTGCTTTGTAAAAGCTCTACTGTCACACACTTCAGGGAAAATCTGCCCCTATGCATCGCTTGCGACGCATCCCCTTACAGAATTGGGGCAGTTCTTAGCCACTTAACGGGAAATGGAATACAAAAGCCTATCGCATTCTATTCCAGGACCCTGTCTAAAGCTGAGTGAAATTACGCTCAAATTGACAGGGAGGCTTTAGCAATTGTCACCGGCGTGAAGAAATTTCACAACTACCTTTATGGCCGACATTTCACGATCTTTACGGACCACAAACCCCTTTTGTGGATATTCACTTGGGATAAACAAACGCCCCAAATCCTATCACTTAGGATCTTAAGATGGTCTACCTTTTTATCGGTTTACTCGTACAGAGTAATTCACAAGCCCGGAAAGGAAATAGGTCATGTGGACAGACTCAGCAGGCTTCCCTTGCCATGCAAAGACTACCCGAATGCCCCTTATCCACAAAGGATATCGCTTCTGCCACAGCTAAAGATAGGACCATAGTAGAGTGTTAAATTGGGTAACCTCTGGGTGGCAAGCCAAATGCCCCGGACAGGAGTTCCAGGCATATTTCGCCAGGAGGCAGGAACTGTCATCCCATCTGGGATGCGTGCTGTGGGGCAACTGGGTTGTGGTTCCTGACAAACACAGACCACAAACATTGCGCACGCTGCATGAGGGACACCCAGGAATGGTTAAAATGAAAGCACTAGCTAGGAGCTACGTTTGGTGGCCGGGCATCAATAAAAACATAGAAGACCATGTAGCGGGATGCTACCCCTGTCAGCTAGCAAGGCCAGCACAACCACATGCCCCAATCCATAGATGGGAAGCAACTAGGAATCCTTGGTCCCGGGTACATTTAGATTTTGCAGAACCCTTCCAGGGGCAGGTATTCCTAATTGCTGTAGATAGCTATTCCAGATGGCTGGAAGTCATCCCGGTTAACAGCACCACTACGGCCGCCACTGTGCAGGTACTTAGGGGGCTTTTTGCCACATATGGCCTTCCTGACACCTTGGTCTCAGATAATGGCCCCCAATTTACTTCTTGTGAGTTCCAGATATTCACCATGGAGAACTCTGTTAGGCATGTACGTCGGCTCTGTTCCATCCCTCGTCTAATGGTCTGGCTGAAGTCATGGTGAAGTCAACAAAGGATGCCCTCTGAAAAATCATCAAGGGGAACTGGCACCATCGGTTAGCCCAGTTCCTGTTAGCCCAACATGCCACCCCCTGCACAGCCACGGGAAAATCACCAGCGGAACTGCGTTGGGGGCGACGCCTCATAACCAGGCTAGACAGAATGCACCCAGACAGAGCAAATGCCGAGCCAGAGCAACCTCTCCCACAAAGATCCCTGGAGAACAAACAGACCGTTTGGGCAAGGAACTATGGGGAGGGGAATAAGTGGGTGCAGGGGGTTGTCATTGAACAAACGGGTCTCTTGGCACACACTGCCACATTCGAAGGCACATCGACCAATTGAGGAAGCGAAGCCCTCAAAACCCAACAGAACTAATCACCAGAGTACCAGAACTCACAATTCCATCTTCAGGTGCAGAGGCTTCCCCTCACGCTACCCCACCGCGGCCCATAGAGCAAGACACCAGCCACATACTTCCAGGGACCATCTCAATGCAACCATCCTTTCAGCCAGAACAGGGGGAAGGGGAGCTGGTTGTTGAGACACCTCTCCATCATTCCAGGTGAACGAGGAAAACCCCAGCCTACCTAAACGACTAGGAATGGTCTATCAACAAATAACAAACGGATGGTGACAAACACCAGTTCAGGGAAAGGGTAAGGGGTGTTATGTATTTAATGTTATACTGTTATGTTCAATAACACACATTAGAAATGTATAATCTGTGAGGTAAAACCGATGACAGGAATACACGCAGCAGCTTTTGACAGCTGTCAAAAGCTGCCGCAGGCTACTGCGCATGCGTGGCAGCTGACAGCTCTTAGCTCTTAGCTGTCAGCCCAGCCGCCTACAGCGCAAGCGCAGCCGCAGCTGATAACTCCAAGCTGTCAAACCCAGCTGCCGATTGAACCCAGCTTTCCGGCGGGAAGAAGACGACGCACGGATTGGACAGCCAGCCACCGGCTGGGTATAAAAGAGCGGAGCCACCGCCCTGTCAGCTGTCCAGTGCCTCTGAATAAACATGTCAACCTGAGCCAGCTGTCTCCGTGTGGTCCTTGCCCTTTGAGCCACTTCACATACAATCTGTAAATATGCTGCATGAAAAGTTTCGCTAAGGCTTTTGCGGTAGGGATCTTTTGGCAAGGGATGAAGTGCACTTGTTTGGAAAACAAGTCTGTGACCATCCAGACTACAGTGTTCCCATTGCTTTCTGGTAATTCCACTATAAAATCCATGGCTATTTCTTTCCATGGGGCTGAGGGGTTCGCCATCAGTTGTAACAGTCCTGGTGATTTCCCTTGCAGCCTCTTAGCTGTCGTGCAAATTTGGCAGCTGCCTATGTAGCTTTCTAGGTCCTTTTTCATGGATGGCCACTAAAATTGCCTTTTAGTTAAGTGTAAGATTTTTACAAACCCGAAATGTCCTGCTGATTTTTTATCATGGCACAGCTGCATGAAATTGATCCTCTGGGTGGTTGATATGTATAACTTCTCATCCACCCAGGGTCGTCCATCTTTAATTGTGCACACATGTCTATTTTTCTGGAACCATTCATAAGTTTCCAAAGACTTTTGGAATTCTATTCCAGTTTGGCTATCTACCTGCGGCTTCATTTTTGCTTGGGTCCTGGTGGTGACTGGTGTTGCCAGTTGTTGTTCAGGAATGAGTGGTTTAGAGTCAGTGACCCTTGTGCTGTTATATTGTGGCATGCAAGATAATGCATCCGCCAAGAAATTCTTCCCCCCCCAGTAAGTGTTTGAGAGTGAAATTGAATCGGTGAAAATGTTGGGACCAGCGGGCTTGCTTAAGAGTGAGTTTCCTGGGTGTTTTTAGTGCTTCCAAATTTTTGTGGCCTGTCCAGACCTGGAAGGGGATTTAATTTTATTTCCTTCCAGGAACTGGCGCCATGTAAGTAATGACCACCTCACAGAATAAGCCTCCTTTTCCCACATGGGCCAACATTGTTCTGTCTCTGTGAATTTCCTGGATGTATATGTACATGGTTGCAATGCCCCCTCATCATTTTCCTGTAATAATACAGCTCCCACCACCAGATCACTAGCCTCTGCCTGTATTACAAAAGGTTTATCGGGATCTG
Organism: Daboia siamensis; assembly: GCA_024449315.1. Lineage (NCBI taxonomy): Eukaryota > Metazoa > Chordata > Lepidosauria > Squamata > Viperidae > Daboia > Daboia siamensis. Next base: position 286,559 of record JAKJMR010000204.1, on the reverse strand, counting down.
GGTGTCTCAGGACAGGTTCAGCAGAAAAAAGTCTCTTTATCCTCTCAAATGCTGCTTGACATTCCATTGTCCACTTCAGAGGCTGGCTGGGTTTCACTGGGGACCCCCCCCCCTTGTTTTCAACAAGTTTGTGAGTGGCAGGGCTATTTGGGCAAATAAAGAGATGAATTGGCGGTAGAAATTTGCAAACCCCAGGAAACTTTGCAATTGCTTCCGTGTGCGGGGGGGTGCCCATTCTAATACTGCCCTGACTTTCTCAGGGTCCATTTCGATGCCCTCTGGGGACATGTGATATCCCAGGTAGTCTATTCTTTCCTGGTGGAATTCACATTTCAATAGTTTAGCATAGAGGTGGGTGGCCCACAACTTTTTCAGGACTGCTCTGACTAGGTTAATATGTTCCTCTTTGGTCTCGGTGAAGATAAGGATGTCATCTAGGTAAACCAGGACCCCCTTATATAGGTGCTCTCTTAGCACTTCATTAATTAATTGCATAAAACTGGGGGGGGGCCCTTGCAGTCCAAATGGCAGGACTTTGAACTGGTAGCAACCCAATGGGCAATTGAACACAGTTTTCCATTTGTCTCCTTCCTTAATCCTAATGCGGTAGTATGCTTCTTGCAGGTCTAGTTTGGTAAAAATCCTTCCTTTCGATAGGTGGGATAGCATATCCTTCATTAGGGGTAGGGGATACAGATTACATTCACTAATTGTGTTTAGAGACCTATAATCCAAGCATAAACAAAGCGAGCCATCCTTCTTCTCCCTGAACAGGACTGAGGTGGCCACTTTGGGTTTGGCAGGTTCAATAAATCCCCTTTCTAGGTTTTTTTTATGAATCTTTCCATTTCCATCATTTCTTTTTGGCTCATGGCGTACATCTTGGGCTTCAGAAATTTTGCCCAAGGTTTGAATTCTATAGCACAGTCTGTGGGGCGGTGGGGGGGAAGCTCATCTACTCGTTCCTCATTGAAAACTTCAGCAAGGTCCCTGTATTCCTCCGGTATTTCTGGTAATCCCTTCTCTTCCCCCACTGATGCTGACTCCTCTCTTTGGGTTGAGAGGATGCTTTGAGATTTTAGGTTCCTATGCTCTCCCTCTAGGAAGTTGTGTTCTGCTGTCCTCCAATTTATCCAGGAGTTCCAGTTCTTTAGCCATTTCTTTAGCCTAAAATAATTGGGCATTCCACGCCTGGGGCCACTACAAACGTTATGTCTTCCTCATGAGTCCCCAGGGACAGGTGACTTGGTAAGGTGGCTAGGGTAGCTGGGACCCCCCCCCCCTGCTATGGATCCATCTAACTGGCCAAAGGAGATTGGCTGTTTTAGTCTCCTCACTGGGATGCCCAAATTCCCCACCAGCGTTGGGCTGATGAGGCAGCAGGTGCAGCCAGAGTCTATTAGGGCTTTTACTTTGATGGCTTCAGGCATGGAGGAAACTAATATAGTGACTGTCTTAAGGATGGGTGGAATGGATCCACTTACCAATGGCTCTCCCTCTGAGCTGCCTTGCGAGATGTCCATCACCCCTGCGGTGTAGGCTGGAATCCCTTCCCAGTCTTTGGCAGGGTTTGGGGACTCTACAGCCTCTGTCCCCCTCATGGCAGGTTCTTTCAGGTTGCCTTGGGACTTCCCAAGAAACAGCCTGTTGTTTCCTTAGCTCTGGACAGTGGTTGTGCCACCTCGCATGTTTGCTCGAGCAGTGGGCGACTCCATGGTTTTCCCCAGTGGTGCCTCTTTAGTAGGTCTATCTCTGCCTCTTCTGCCAGGACATACCAGTCATTGAGATGGTGTGGGTCTCCTCAAGGCAGGCAAGCATCATACAGGTCATAGTTTAGCCCGTCTTTGAAATGGCTAAGGAGGATATCTTCTGGCCAGTTCAGCTTGCTGGCAATTGCTCAGAATTCATGGGTATATTCAGCCACTGGCCATCTGCCCTGCCTCACCATTTTGATTCTCTCCTGGGCCTTATGATTAGCCAAAGGATCCTCAAACTGCCTCCTCAAGGATGACATGAATTGGTTGAAATCGTTGAGTTCTGGGGCGTTGGAGTCATGCAGATTCACCACCCAGTCTGCAGCCGGTCCGTCTAAGGCGGATTGCATGATATGGATGCGGGCTTTGTCACTGGGGATGTCCCATCCATATACTTCCATATAGCTGAGGACTTTGGTTAGGAAAAACCCCAAGCGTGGTGGCTCTCCCCTGAATTTTGCTTCCAGGGGTGGTAGTCTTTGAATGGACCATTGTCTGCCCAGCAGGCAGTATTGCCCCTCATCCTGATCCCCATCTGTGGTTCTGGTGAGAGTGCTCCTGAGGTGGCAGCTCCTGGTCCAGCAGATAGCCCCGGTGTTGCAGGTTCCGGATCCCCCCCACTGTCTCTCCAATTGCGGCCCCAGGCGCTGCTGTGGCTACAGTATTCAACTTTCTCCTCTCTTAGTGAGCTAAGGGTTTTCTTCATCAGGTCAATAGCTCTCTCTAGGATCTGCTCCTCTTCACTGACATGCAGGGAGCTCTCCATCTCTTGCCTCCATTCGGTTTGGTGGCTGCCCCACCTTGGGTCACTTTCCTCGATGCCTTTTCCCACTCGCTTTTCCTTCCAATGCCCATCGACCGCTGCAGTTTGTGGTCATGCATCTCCACCACCTCTTCCCGGAGGAATATGACGCCTCGACTTCCAACCATTGGTGGGGTTTCGTTTGGGAGGAAAACTCCCTTTCCATGGGGCTTTCCTCGTCCCTTTCCTCGTCATTAGACATTGCATGGTTTTTCCTTGGAGGTTGACTCTTACTGCAGATCCTGTCTAATGTCAGGACCCACCCCAATCTACATCTTAAGAAAGAAGAACTCTTGGAGACAGGATTGTCCAAGCACGAACTTTTACTAAAACATGATTGACAGTGGATAATCTAGGCAGGATCTGGAAACTGTGTCGCACATTGATACTTTTAAAATGTCCTGTCGGCTAGGCAATGCCAGCTGGCGACCCCCAGGGGGAGAACCTTCTCTGTGGGTGTGCTGACCCTCTGGAATGAACTGTCTCCAGAGCTGCGGACGGCCCGTGACCTTCGGTCCTTCTGCCGTGACCTGAAGACATGGATGTTCCAACAAGCAGGCCTGGACTGATTATGGTTTTAAATTTGGCTTATAATAATAAAATAATAATAAACCTTTATTGTCAAAGTACAACATGTGTACATTGAGATTAGCTGAGCCTTCACCCAGGGTGAGTGGCTGAGAGTCAGAAGGCCAGCCAACAAAGGCTATGAGGTCTGGTCTTTTAACCTCGTAGCGGGCGAAGAAGATATTCAGCTCCTCAGCCAACGAGGCATAGGTGTTTGCCATGCTCCTCGTGCTGCCCTTATAGTTGGTTAAGTGCTGCAGTCCCTGCCATACTTGCTTCGGATCGTTGTTCGCTAAATGGTTCTCTACCTTTTGTTTGTATTGTTGTTTTGCCATCCTAATGCCTCTTCTGAGATTTGCCCTGGCCTCTCTGTATCTGTCCCTGTCCCCCGCCTTAAAGGCAGAATCCCGGGCTCTCAGGAGTGTTCGTATCTCTGCAGTCATCCAGGGTTTACAGTTCCCGTAAACTCTAATGCACTTATCCGTTGTTACACTATCAGTGCATGTTCTAATATAAGAGAGTACGGCATCTGTATATGAATTTAGATTATATTATATTTATATTGGGAAGTGAGTTGGGAAGAGCATTGGTGCCTGAGGAGAACGTCAATAGGAAGATGGTTTTCCTTTGTAGGGGGAAAAAAGGATTCTCTGGATGATTTTTTTGGCAGGATTATGGTGAGGAGACCTGTAAGGCTGTGTTTGGGTGAGTTCTGTTGGGGGATGTACTGTTTTATATCTCTATTCTATGGCTGGTGTTGCAGGGGCTGCCGTCTAATTTAGGAGCTTCCTAGACTGAAAATTATAAGGGACGCGGTGGCTCAGTGGGTTAGGACACTGAGCTTGTCGATCAGAAGGTCGGCAGTTTGGCAGGTCGAATCCCGAGTGCCGCGTAACAGAGTGAGCGCCTGTTACTCGTCCCAGCTACTGCCAACCTAGCAGTTTGAAAGCAAAAGTAAAAAATGCAAGTAGAAAAATAGGGACCACTACGGTGGGAAGGTAACAGCGTTCTGTGCGCCTTTGGCGTCTAGTCATGCCGGCCACATGACCACGGAGACGTCCTCAGACAAGCGCTGGCTCTTTGGCTTTGAAACGGAGATGAGCACCAGCCCCTAGAGTTGGAAACGACTAGCACGCATGTGCGGGGGAACCTTTACCTTTACCTTTATATTTATATTGGGTTAAATTGTCATTTATTTATTATATCCATTGTTTAATACTTTTTTTTAATTTTGTACTTTATGTTCTTTTAATTTTTTAATTGTTGTGAGCTGCCCTGAGTCCTTGGGGAGAAGGGCGGCATATAAATTTAATAAATCTCAAATCTCTCAATCTCCCTGAGTAAAAACCCCTCCCCTCAGTCCATTTGGTCAGTCCTGGATCAGTTAAATTTCATGTGTCAAAACCTTCCATGGGAAAAGGGATCTTCCATGCCTTTACGACATTTACTTCCTCTCCTTCAGATTCCAATCAGAGATACACACCAGAAACTCTTCCCCCCCCCCCCCTCGTTCTTTGTTTTTCTCAGTTCAAAGGTTCTTTCCCTGGTCTTTGATGATAGCCCCCAGGCAGGCTGAAAAGAATTTTCCAAGTACTTGGGGGACACTCTGTGGCTAAACCTGAAATTGTAAGCTGACACTCTTAAAAAGAGAGAGAGAGAGAAAGACACTTTAGAAAACAAGATAAGACTAACCTTGAACACCAGATGTGAGAGTCCACCATGGAAGAAATACAAAAACAAATGTATGCTATGATGAAAATAACCTGCCAAACTTATCAGTTCCTTTCCACTTTCGAAATAAAAAGCTGGGTATCATCAGCATACTGATGATACCCAACTCCAAAACCACGAATGTTCTCACCTAGCGGCTTCATGTAGATGTTGAACAGGAGAGGCGAAAGGACTGACCCCTGAGGAACTCCACAAACGAGAGGCCTCGAGGTCGACCTTTGCCCCCCTGCCAACACCGACTGCGAGTGTCCCAGGAGAAAGGAGGAGAACCACTGTAAAACTGTGCCTCCCACTCCCAATCCCCTGAGACGCCGCAGCAAGATACCATGGTCAATGGTATCGAAAGCCGCTGAGAGGTCTAATAGGACTAGGACAGAGGAAAATCCCCTGTCCCGGGCCCTCCAGAGATCATTCACCAGAGCGACCAATGCCGTCTCCGTGCTGTACCCGGGCCTGAAACCCGATTGGTACGGGTCTAGATAATCCGCTTCATCCAGAACCAGGGGGAGCTGATGCGCCACCACACTCTCAACAACCTTCGCAAGAAAGCGAAGGTTGGAGACCGGATGAAAGTTATTCAACACAGCTGGGTCCAAGGCAGGCTTCTTGAGGAGAGGTCTCACCACCGCCTCCTTCAAGACAGCGGGGAAACTACCTCACTCAAAGAGGCAGATATAACCGCCTGGAGCCAGTCTCGCATCCCCTCTCGAGCTGCATAAACCAGCCAGGAAGGGCACGGGTCCAATAAACATGTGGTGGAGCTCAGCCTCCACATGATCCTGTCCACTTCCTTCAGAGTCACAGGATCAAACTCATCCCAGATAACATTGACAAGATCACTCGTGTCCTGTTCGCCCAGTCGGAGTCCAAACCGGTCCAAATCCGAGCGATTTTGTCCGACAGATGTTGACTAAACTCCTCAGCACGACCCTGCAAGGGATCCTCCCTCACCTCCTGATTAAGGAGGGAGCGGGTCACCCTAAACAGGGCGGCTGGGCGGTTATCTGCGGACGCGATAAGGGTAGCGAAGTGATTAGACCTCGCAACCCTTATCGCAGCGAGATAAGACCTAATAAAGGTTCTTAGTCGCAATCGGTTGGATTCGGATCGGGTGGACCTCCAACAGCTCTCTATGCCCTGTCTCCGACGCTTCATCTCCCGAAGCTCCATGGAAAACCATGGAGCTCGCTGGGATCTGCACCGGGTCAGGGGCCGCAAGGGTACAACTCGGTCAAGTGCCTCAGTGGCTGCCCTTTCCCAGGCTTCCACTAAGGCATCCACCGAGTTGTGAGCAATGGAGGCAGGTGGGGATACTAGCGCTGCCTGGAACCTATCAGGGTCCATTAAGCGCCTGGGACGGAACCATCTAATCGGCTCCGCACACCCACGGTGGGGAACGGCGAAACGGAAGACCAGCCGCAGGAGATGATGATCGGTCCATGACAGGGGCATAACAATTGGAGAGCCCCCACCAAGATCATCTAACCACTATCCAGATAAGAAAACCAAGTCAAGGGTGTGACCTCCCACATGAGTCGGTCCATGAATTACTTGCGTCAGGTCCATGGCCGTCATGGAAGCCATGAACTCCCGGGCTAAATCAGACGATCTTCCCAGGGATGGTAAATTGAAGTCACCCAAAACTATAAGCTTGGGGAACTCAATCACCAACCCAGAGAGGATATTGAGAAGCTCAGGCAGGGCTGCTGCTGCACGACTAGGCGAAACGTACACCAGCAGCAAGCCCAACTGCGCCCTAGGACCACACCTCCATAAGAGAGATTCACACCTGACTATCTGGAGAACAGTGGCCTCCTGCGGACATAAGGTCTCCCTCATAATGTCCAACACCCCTACCCTGAGTCCGAGGCCGGTGTAGCACCCGGAAACCTGGTGGCCAAAGATCAACCAGAGGGATACCACCCTCTGGGCCCAACCAGGTCTCCGTGATGCAAGCCAGGTCCGCATGCTCACCCTCAATAAGATCCCGAATGAGAGGAGCCTTATTAACAACGGACCTGGCATTCACGTACACCAGCCGGAGCTCAGGTGGCTGCACATCCACACTCCCAGGACCTTGGGGCAAAAACAGAGGGTCGGAGCGCCTCACCGCTTGTAGATAGCGGAGATGCCCTCCCGGATATCGATACGGCCCTCTGTTCATACACCTGCTGCCATTCCCTAACGTCATGGGAATAGGTAATCCCACAACCTGCCCCCGAGCCCCGGAGGCAGCCGATCCCAGCTCCTCCCCCCCGCGATCCATGCCAGGCCTGGTCTGAGTAACGGTTGGTGGATTACCCCCCATTTCCAACCAACCACAACCCTCCCCCCTCAAAAAATTTAAAAAAGTAATCAGGGGCCTCTTATTACTTTTATACCGACGGCCCCTGCCCCTGCCCAACCATCTCTCAGGGTCCCAGCAATCAGGCCCTTCATCAAGAGGAAGCATAACAAGTGAGGCGGGTCGCACCCAGGAAGGGAGGGCCCCCCTGAGGGCGAACAAAACCGTGCTCGGATAAGTAAGACGCATAGCAGTTGTTAGACAAGTCCAACAAAAAGGCAGACCCAGATCGAAACGGGAGGATCTCAAAATAGCAGGAAAGTGTCCAGAATGCAAACCCAGCTCCACTGCCACTAGAGCTGGGTACCCCAGAACAGATCGATTCCCGCCCTCTCACGACGGTCGGAACCGGGAAGCAGCCTGGAACATACCACCGGGCAGGCAATACCGCCTAGAGCTCACACCTCTAGGAGGAAGCAGCTGGAAAATCTCAACCACTCTCCCACAGTGGTTGTAACCTGGGGCTTCCATAAAAATAGGGAAGAGGAAGAAAAAAAAAAAAGAGGGGGGAGGGGGAGTTAGGGCAAAAGTCAGCTAGATGAAACAAGGCTAAAAAGTCTAAAAAAAAAAAAATACAAAATGGTAGGAGAGCTCCGGTTATACAGTTCATTTCATATTAAAGCAAGGACCAGATGATAGTCAGCCAAGAGGGGAAACCATAATATTTCAAGAAAACCATAAAACATGGTCAAGTCAAATTTTAGCAGCACAGAAATTAGGTTGTGCCTCGCGAACATCCGAAAAATCAGCATCCGCATTCTGCCTCCAGGCCAGGGTCCCTTTACCAGGGAGGCCACGGTACTCCAACTCCCATCACCGACAGCCATCTCAGGCACCAACCAGGAGTGTCTCCGCCACTGCAACACTGACGCTGCTCCAAACCGCGAATCATAGTAACAATCATCAATCATCAATCCGCCAGCACGCGGCTCCCCCGAGCAGCTGGAAAACTCCCCAGACGCCGCTGAGCTCCACAAAGTTCTCCCGGGCTCCACAGCTTCGGAGGCGCCAACCAGGGGCCGTAAACTCCGCCAGGCTCCACCAAGCCCCCGGCAGCACAATAATAAAGCCGACAGTCAGCTGATTGGCGGAGCACAAGTCGGCAAAGTGCAGGCCTCCGAGATCTTCTGCCCAGCTCCAATGGGCTCCGCTGGGCTTTACTGAGCTCTCAAACTTCTGCTCAGAACAGAGCTCCGCCAAGGTCGTCTGAATCTCCCTGGGCATTCCAACAGCCTCAGTCGGAGTTCGCCGAGCCCCTGCGGCACCGACAATCAGCTGGTTGGTGCCGTGCAGCATGGGCTCCGCTCAGCTCTTCCGGATTCAGCAAAAAAAACCAAAAAAACTCCCCCGGGCTCAGCTGAGAGTCCTCGGAAAGTCCAGGATCCATAAAGCCGGCAGCAAGCAGTACCGGCGTTCCAGGGACAGCCACAAAAGCCACTCCACATTCTCAACCCGAATCCATCACAGAGAGAAAAAATACCCCCTGTGAGGCTCCCAAGAGTCGCCAAATTGCCAGAGCTCAGCACGGAGCTCAATCGAGCAGGTCCGCCATCTTGGGCATCTTTTGCTTGTAATTAAAAAACTAATCAATATCAACAGCTAAATTGCAATATTGAATGTTTAAACAAAATTGATTAAGATGTATTTATGTTAGGAGTGATACAATGTAACTAATATACTTGGATGTAGTGATAAAAATAAAAATTATAAGTCTAAGTACGAGAGAGCAGATATAAAGGAGAAGAGAAAAGATATATTAAATGTTGAAAGGGGAGAAATTTTGGTTATTGAATTTACAGTATGTGCAAATTATAATGAAAAGAAGAATATTATATTGTATTACTAACCTGTTGGTATGGAAATGAGATAGATAGGATATGTATTTAGATTATTAGGAATTGGAGAGAATTGTGGTAAAGGGAAGTGGGGTCATCTAGAAATATGAAAATGAGAAACTTTAAACGTTTAACCTTAATATTAATGCAACTTAAAGCTGGGAAAATTTATAAGGTGATTGATACTTTAAAGATGAAATGTTAAAATAAATAAAATATATAAAAGTATTGACAAATGCAAGGAAACCATTAAATAATTGATAGATAAAATAAGAAGCATGTTAATTTAGATAAGAGACAATATGTATTAAAGGAAAAGAGAGAGGAAATATTGGCTACAATAAATTGGAGATCTGTAATAACATGTACCTGTATGAAACGGAACTATTGTAACCCAGACACCATGTTGCTTTTCAAAGATATAAGTGTAATTTTGGAAAATCAATAAAAAATTATATTAAAAAAAAGAAAAGAGTTGCAAAATATTGAGTTGAACATGTTCATAGAAATCTAATTTATTTAAATAGGGAATTTTATGAAAATATTAATAAAAATTCTAGAATGTTGGCTAGACCCACACAAGTTAAAAAGGTAAAAAGCCTGATTGGAGCAATAAAGAATGAAAAGGGAGAAAATGTAACATGATGAGAGAAAAACTGTTGATATTTCAGAAGTTTTTTTGAAGTTATATAAGGGAAAGGAAATAAATGTGAATGAAAGTCAGGCATATATAGAAAAGAATTTAAACTGTAAAATTTGAGAATATGATAAAGCAGTAGTGGAATCACAAATAGAAGAGGAGGAGATACTGGAAGTTATTAATAAATTGAAAATAAGTAAAGCACCAGGGTTAGATGGACTAGGCGCAGAATACTATAAAAAATTTAAAGGATTATTGGTGCCGAAGATGAGGTTAATGTTTAATAAAATAATGGAAGATAATTAATAAAGTTCCTGGAAGCAATCTCTGATAGTATTGATACGAAACCTAATAAACCTAAACCCAGGATCATATAGACCAGTATCCCTTATTAATCAGGATGCTAAGGTTTTTACAGCAATATTGACAAATAGATTGAATACATTTATAGAGAATTATATTAAAAATGATCAGTGTGGATTTATAAGAGGCTGACAGATGTCAGATGTAGTAAGAAGGGTATTAAATTTAGGCTATTACATAATGAATAAAAAAATAAAGGCTGGTTTATTAGCATTAGACGTTTTTAAGGCGTTTGATTGTGTGGAATGGCCTACACTGAAAATATTAATAGAGAAGTTAGGCTTTGGGGAAAAATTTAGAAAGGTGATAAATCAACTGTACTCAGAGAACAAGGCAAGAATAGTCATAAATGATGGTGTTAAATAACCTTAAGCCGGGGAACCCTTATCCCCATGCAATCAGGAAAGATTCATTGATTGAAGGAATTGGTGCATATAAGAAAACTAAAATAAATTTATTTGCAGATGATACATTATTAACATTTCAAAATCCCACAGCTACTATAGAGAAGGTATATTCACATTTGAATAAATTTGGGAAATATAGTGGATTGCAAATAAACTGGGAAAAATCAGAAATGATGTTATATAACCATAGTAAAGAAGCAATGGATGTATTGAAAGAAAAATATAAATTAAAAATAGTAGATAATATCAAATATTTAGGTATTGACATCCCAAAAATATTCAAGAATAAAAGAAGATAAATTATGAGAAGTTAAAGAAAGATATAAAAGATAAAATGGATACATATGGAAAAGTAAAATTATCATGGTTTGGAAGAATGAAAGTTTTACCAAAAATATTTTTTTGTTTTGGATGATCCCAATTAAGTTTTCGGATCAAGAATTAAAGGACATATAGAGATTGCTGGAGGTATATTGTAATGGAGGTAAGAGAGCAAGCATAAGTAAAGCATTATGGTATGAACCATTAAAAAGGGTGGGCTGGGTCTTCCAAATGTTAGAAATTATTGGGTAGCTAATAATTAAGGGTCCCAGATATTATAGCAGTAAATAGGGATTTGTTATGGAGTGATATAGAATTGAAGGAATTAAGGGAAATAGGCGATCCCATAGAAACATATTGGTTTAAAAAGGATATTTAAAAAATTGTTAAGAAAATTCAAAATCCCTTTTTTAAAAATTTGATAGAATTATGGAACAAATGGAGATATTGGTTATTGCCAGGAATTTTTCCTTTAACACTGGTGGTAGAAAAACAAGATAAAAAATATAATACAATTAAAGAATGTTTTATCAGATACCAAATTAAATTGGTTGAATTTAATACAATTAGAGAAATGGATAAAAATGGAAGAAAAATTTGAGGTGAAAGATAGACAGTTAACAAAATTTGAAATGATTATAAAAGAAAGTAAGGAAAATGAAGAATATATAAATAAAGGAAGAATTGGGAATATATACAGAATATTAACTGTAGAAGATCAGGCAAAAGTTTAAAATTAATCTGGGAAACAGATTTAGGAGAAATAAATGATAAAGATTGGAAAAATATTTGGAATAGAAGAGTATATAAGAATATGTCAGAGTTAAGGAAAATGGATATAAATTGGTATGGAGGTGGTACCTAACACCACGTAAATTAAATCAAATAGATGTTAAATAAATAAATATTTGCTGGAGGTGCGAGAAAGAGATTGGAACATATAAACATATGGGGTGGGATTGTGATAATGCACAAAAGATACGGGCATGGTGTTTTGAAGGTAAATTTAGATATGTCACAGAGGATTGCATTACTGTTACTGGTGGAAAAACAAGATGTAAATGAAGCAAAAAAGGAATTGTTTGTAAATTTGATAATGGCAGCTACATTAGTGATAGATGAATATTGGAGACAGAATTGGGTTATTCAAAGAAATGAGTGGTATAATGAAATATGGAATATGGCAATAAATTAAACTAAACAGAAATTAAATTTTAAAAAGCCAACACATATTCTCATATTGTACTGAATAATCAGAATCAGAATAGAGCTGCAAGGGACCTTGGAGGTCTTCTCATCGAATCCCCTGCTTAAGCAGGAGACCCTGTACCATCTCAGACAGGTGAATGTCTCTTCTTAAAAAAACCCAGTTATGCAGCACCCACGATTTCTGGGGGTAAGCTGTTCCACTGGTTGATTGTCTTCACTGTTAGGAAGTTTCTCCTTAATTCAGATTGCTTCTTTCTTTGACCAGTTTCCAACTATTGTTTCTTGTCTTGGCTTCTGCTGCTTTGGAGAATATTTTTTTTTTTTTACATTTATATCCCACCCTTCTCCGAAGACTCAGGGCAGCTTACAAGCTTAGCAGTAGCCTTCATTCTATGTATATGCCTGCTTGTTAGGGCTTTAACACACACCCCCAAGCGGCATTATTACAAAGTCAGCTTATTGCCCCCAACAATCTGGGTCCTCATTTTACCTACCTCGGAAGGATGGAAGGGTGAGTCAACCTTGAGCCTGGTGGGACTCGAACCTGCACTAATTGCAGGCAGCTGGTGTGACTTAAGGAGGCATTAGCCCTCTGCTCCACCAAGGCTCATTAAACCCCCTCTTTGTTGTAAAAGCCCCTCAAATACTGGAATGCTATCATGTCACCCCTATTTCTTCTTCTCTTTAGACCAGACATGTCAAACACAAGGCCCGGGGGCCAGATCCGGCCCGCGAAGTGGTTTCATGTGGCCCGCGAAGTCATCCTGGAAACAGTGAGGGAACGGCTCCCACTGCCTTGGCCCTGGCCCAGAGACCCTCCTCCTGCCAGAGACCCTCAGATCTGTCCCACTCCTGCCCAGGCCCCCATAGGCACCCTTGACGGGAACGATGTAGAGCTGGCCACGCCCACCCAGTAGGCCAGTCGCACTCTAGCCACACCCACCCAGTAGGCCACGCCCACCCTGGCCATACCCACCCAGCCCCCTGAGGGCAACCACAATGCTGATGCGGCCCTCAATGAAATTGAGTTTGACACCCCTGCTTTAGACTAACCAAACCAATTCCTGCAGCCATTCTTTGTATGTTTTAGTCTCCAGGCCTTGGATCATCTTAGCTGCTTTTCTCTGAATTTTTTCCAAAGTCTCAAGATCTTTTTTGTAGTATGGTGACCAAAACTTGATTCAGTATTCCAGGTGTGGTCTTAGTAGGGTTTTATAAAGCAGTACTAATATTTTGTGTTATCTTGATTCTATGCATCTGTTTATACAATCCAGGATTGTATTAGCTTTGTTGGCTGCTGCTGCACACTGCTAGCTCATAGTCAAGTGATCATCCACTAGGACTCTAAGGCCCTCTCACAGTTACTGTTTTTGAACCAGGTCTCACCTAATCTGTACGTATATCTTTGATTTTTCCTGTCTAAATGTAAACCTTTTTCTCACATTAAAACTCATTTTGTTGGACAGGGCCCATTGTTCAATTTTGTCAAAAACATTTTGGATCCTCAGCTTGTATTCTGGAGTGTTAGCTATTCTGGCCAGTTTAGTGTCATCTGCAGATTTAGAATAGAATAGAGATGGAAGGGACCTTGGAGGTTTTCTAGTCCAGCCCCCTGCTCAAACAGGAGAACCTATACCATCACAGACAGGTAAATGTCTAGTCTCTTCTTAAAAATCTCCAGTGAAGAAGCACCGACAATTTCTGGGGGTAAGCTGTTCGACTGGTTGATTGTCCTCACTTTCAGGAAGTTTCTCCTTAGTTCCAGGTTGCTTCTCTCTTTGATCGATTTCCAACCATTGTTTCTCGTTCTGCCCTCTGGTGCTTTTGTGAACAACCTGCCCCCCTCTGCCTTGTGGCAGACCCTCAGATACTGGAACACTACTACCATGTCTCCCCTATTTCTTCTTTTCTTTAGACTATCCAAACCCAAGTCCCACAGCTGTTCTTTGTATATTTTAGTCTCCAGGCCTCGGATCACCTTAGCTGCTCTTCCCTGAATTTTCTCTAAACTCTCAACATCTTTTTTGTGATATGGTAACCAAAACTGGTTGCAGTATTCAAGGTGTGGTCTTACTAGGGTTTTATAAAACAGTATTAATACTTCACATTAAGTTTACAGTTTGAGCTGTAAGCACACATTGTCTAGAGAGGAAGTCTGTCACATTTTCCCCCTTTAAATTTGTTACATCTCCTTCCTGTGCAAAGAAGGTTGCTGCTGAGTTCCAAGGAGGGGAGCCATTCTCCGAGAGGGAGGAGGACAGCTCTACACGGTGTTTGCTCTCCAGTTTGATTTGTAAGTCCCATTCCAATGAGTCACATAAATTAAATTTATCTGATAGGGTGCCTGCGAATGAGTTACTTACTGGAACAGACTGTTTGCAATATAATCTTCCATTTTCTGCTGCTTCAATGGCTTGGATAAACTCACTGCTGCAGAGTGCTGTTTCTTCCTCCTTTTCCCCATTCAAGTTTGTTAAAACAGGTTTAAAAATGTTTAAAACTAGGTTTAAAAAGGTTAGAATGGGTTTAAATGGGTTTAAAAGGTTTAAAAAGGTTAAAATACATTAAAAAGGGGTAGGTTAAAAATACAATATTAAAAGAGGTTAAAAAGTTAAAATAAAATAAAATAAAAGTAAAATAAAATAAAGCTTTTACTTTTGGAAGCTCTTTATAGCCTTTGCTGCCTATCCACCATCTTGGCTCCTCCCCCGTTTCTTCACTGAATGATTAGGCAGCCCTCGCATGAGTACACATTGTTCCACATCTCGCTAATACAGAGGCTTTCCTGACTAGCAGCATTTCAGTGACAAACACAACATTACAGCACAATTATTTTAGGACAAAATCCTGTAAGTACGCAGGAGGTTTGCGAACCCTTGTAGATTGCCTGGGGGATCCTGGCAGCTTCCAGTCTACCGGCTTGCCCGCCGGACAGGGTAGACCAGGGTCCTTGAGTCCAAGACAATCTGGCTGACTCAAATTTCTCTGGCTGGCCATTCCAGGTTGGCCCACCCCAGAGTCCATTGTTTGCCTGCGCACAGCGCAGTTAGCACAATGGCTGTATTGTTTGGGTTGACTTTCCCCATCAGGGGACCCATGTTGTACTCCCAGGCTTTGCTCTTCTATGACCACCTCCCTGTTGCTCTGACTGCTAGGGTCCTCAGAGCATGTGAATTTAAGTGTACCCCCTTGTAGGAGTAAAAATTCAATTCCAAGGGTGTTGGAAAACAAAACAAGTTTTATTAAAGCTGTTGCAAAAGCTGGTGGAACTCTTGGTAATGGCAAATCCCAGAGTCCACACCTGAATCAATTTTTGCATAGGTTTTTATACCCTGTTTCATGCATCATGTCACATCCTTCCAAAGTGAGCCCAGTTGATAGGCCCACCTGGTCACATGCTTTCTGATGGCCCAACAACCATTACAATTACCAAACCCTCCAAAACCCCTTTTGTTCCTGTCTTATCTTCACTCCCTTTTCTATAGCATGATTTGTAATGTCCTGCTAACTAAGGGTGTAGCTTTATCTACTCGGTGAACTGTTACCCAAACTGGATAATTGCAATTATAAAGGATTTATGTCTTCCCTTGTTTTTCTATAAGAATGCCTGCTTTTCATCTAGAAGCTATGTGTGTAACAGAGTTCATGCTTTGGTTAAACATGGCTGCACTTTCGTTCATAGTTATACTTTAAAATACTAACTCTAGGCAGTTTTGATAAAGAATAAACCTTATATAAATGCATGGTGTTCTGTATGTACCTGTCCAGCCTCAGGATTGGCTGATCCGGCCGGCAGGAATTCCTGAATACCAGGTTGGGTGTCTGAGGCAAGGCGGGAGATTGCAGCCAGGGGGTTGGTTAGCATCTGGCAGTTGCCGGACATATAAGGGTTACCGGGGCACGCAAGGCCAGTTTGGCCACCTGTGTTGGAATAAACAAGAGTAAACCCTTATCCGTCTCTGAGTATCTGTCGCCATCACCAAACACAACAGTGGCGACGAAGATGGGATCGCGGCAGAAAAGTTGAGAAAAGGATGCGTGAATGGAAAGGCGCACAGAGCGGGAAATTCAAAGAGCCGTCAGCAGCCGATAAGTCTTCAGCCCAGCGGCATCAGATTCGTGGACAGGGAAGCAAGAATGGCACAAGTCGGCTCAGTTAGAGAATTCGACCCAAAACACCTAGAAGACTGGGAAGAGTACATCGGCCAAGTTGAAGGGTACATGCTTGGGAATGGAATAACCAACGACCGAAAGAAGGCTGCCGCGTTGCTGACAATCAGCGGTACACTGGTTTACCAGGTCGCCGTGGGATTGTGGGATTGTGCCAGCCAGCAGCAGTCGCCAGCATGTCTTTGGCGAAGCTAAAAGAACATATCACCCCCAAACGATCGGAACTTTACTGGAGGAGAATCTTCGAGAAAAGGAACCAGAAACTGGGGGAATCCATAACAGAATTCGTGGCAGCAGTGAGGGAAGCCGCACTCCGTTGTAAGTATGATAACCTGGAAGTGCGAATCAGGGACAGAGTGGTCCTAGGGCTACACAATGAGCAACTGCAGAACAGAATCATTGCAAAGCCCACAGGAAACTTACAAGAAGTCCTGGACGAACTGCTGACATATGAAGCCACTGGGCAACGTGACCCCCCCCCCCACAACAGCAACGGCACGGCCGGATCCATCCACCAAGAGAGCCTTGTGGATGGTGGGGTGGAGGACTGCCCATGGGAGACGGACATCGACGAAATCACCCGGCGATTCGGCAAGGCCATCGCGAGAGCAAGTCGATCAGATGGTCGGTACCAGAAGACCACTATCGTCTCAACAACCCAAATCACTGAGGGAGGCCCAGAACAGACAGAATCCAAATGCAGCAGCTGTGGGGGAAACCATCCCCGCGCCAGCTGCATATTCAGGAACGCGAAATGCCGAAATTGCGGGAAAACCGGCCGCATTCAAATAATATGCAGAGGCAAACCGCGCAAAAACCTCCACGACATCGACGCCTGGGCCACAGGTAAGGTAACCCCCTGCAGAAGTGGCAAAGAGACCCACAGGCCGCAGGCACGGGACCCTAACCAGGGAAAGGGGGAGGCCATCAACCAGGTGCTAAGCCCCAAATTAAAAATTGAGGTCTGTCTGCAGGGCATTCCCTGCAGAATGGAGGTGGATTCGGGGGCAGCGGTGTCCATAATCTTGGGAGAAACGTTGGCATGCATCGAGACCAGAAGTGGCCGTCGAGTACCCATTAAGCACACACACATACAACTAGCAGATTTCCAAAGGACACCCATTAGAGTGAAGGGGAGAGTAACCATCGACGTCTGTTTTAAAGGGTTTAAGGGGCCACTAGAACTTCTAGTCACAGAGGGTCAGAGAACCAGTTTAATCAGTCTCAACTGGTTCAGACCATTAGGTATCTGGGTCGGGGGAATCAATACGGTACAGTACCGAACCCCAGAATCCGTCTGCGATAGCTACGCAGACGTCTTCGATGGGACATTGGGGAAGTACAGGGGACCACCTATTAACTTTAAATTGGACCCCTCAGTAAACGCCATAAGGATTAAAGCTAGGAGAGTCCCTTTCGCCCTTAAACAAAAAATTGAAGCCGAGTTAGATAAGTTAGTGGGCCAAGGGGTGTTGGAACTGGTAGAAGGGGGACCCTGGGAGACACCCATTGTCACCCCTCTCAAACCCAATGGGGACGTGAGGATATATGCCGACTATAAAGCGACTGTCGGGCCCTGGGAGGCCGACATTCGGGAGGGGCTCCCGCCGCCCG